>JAHPZR010055935.1:0-40190 GCA_019787425.1 Platygyra sinensis | reverse complement strand
TAGAGTTCTACTTACATAGAAGGCACGTATGAAAAGGCTTAAGAATCCACAGCCAATGGGGTGTCTGTTCGGCTCTGGTTTGGTAAAAGCAAGAGACTCATGGCACGGGTTTAGAAACGTTTATAGGTCGTCACACATGCTCTAGAGGACATGTTGCAGCGACAAATTTTCTTTTGTGACATGCCGCTTTTTTTCCTGGATCCGGCTTCGAGTACACTAGTCTGCGTACTGTCCCTGCAGCATAAGTCGTATGCCTGTACACGGTGGTGGTTGTCCTGCAACCCGTCCTTTTGTGTGTGCCCTTAAAAGGATAGTTTTTTCAGGTTCAGCGCATCGTACCTTTATAGACCAATTAATAACACATGTGGCCGGTCCAGAATAAACCGTCGGTAAATGCTGGTGAAACAACGGACGAAAACAAGCTTTCAACCAATTTTGAGGATACGCCTTAACAGCTTACGAGATCGCCAATAAATATGGTAACGAAGTCATAGTTACATCACCTGAGAGAGTTATCTACAAGAGAAATGTAACTGAGGTGAGGTGAAAAGAGAAGAATTACGTTGAGGCTGCGACCCGTGCAAGTTAACCTACGATCAGGCGTCCCTTATATTTTTTGTCGCAGCGGAAAGGTGCCTTCCCGCCGCGAAAAAAAATGTAAGGGACGCCTGATCGCAGGTTACGTGCAGGTTAACATCGACATCTTAGTGGCCTGCTTCCACAATCGCGACTTACTGGGCGCGATTAAAATTGTAAACTTATAAAAAACAAAACTAAGTCAGTTTCTTTCGTTAGTGTCGTTGCTTGCCTTGCAAGGGAAGTTTTGTACACATTTTTTTAGCTTAGCAAGTCGGGCGCGTGACGACTTGTGTCACGGTAAGGTTCTACCAGTATCTATGCCTGTTGCAGTTATTGCTATTATTTTTACTGTGTCTGAAAAGAATTTCTCGTGTCATCTTTTATCTCATTGACAAACTGTGACGTCCTGAAGGCTTACTGACACAACATCTAAATAGTTTAAAGGACTTCGTCTCCCTGCTGGTCACCTCAAAAAATCTTATTTACTGATATGCTACATGAGCAGAACAATGAGCAGCACCAGGCTTGCTGGAGTGTTTGTAGAAACGAAAGAAAAAGGATAAGGTCAGTACGAATTATCTTTATTGTGTTTAAGAAAACGTCTAAACATGCATGAATACAATACTTAAGCGTCAGAGAATTCACCGAATTACGGTACTACGTGTGATAAGTTGCATTTGGTTAAACTATCTGCTTAAGACAGATCAATAATAACAATGTAAGCATTGGTACAGGCATATTTGATACGTTGAATAAAGGTTATCTTACCTTATCTCATCTCATCTCATCTCATCTCATCTCATCTCATACCATACTCATCTCATCTCATCTCATCTCATTTCATCTCATTCTCATCTTATCTCAGCTTACTCTTAATCTTATCTTATACTTATTTATCCGTTTGTTTCCTTCATTCATTTATATTACTCAGCCATTCAACCCATTTACCTTACCGTACTTCCTATCTTACTTACTTCGCTTTTCACGTGCTTCCTTAGATCTTATTTAGTTACTTAGTTTTTTTTTTTCGCTCAAACAATTATTTCCCCCCCCCCCTTCCCCAGCTACTGCAAAAGCTCCTACTGTAGACCTTTTGAGGCTAAACACCCAAAGATCCAGGTGGAAAAACTATTTTTGGAATCTCTTAAAAACCACAACGCATACGAGCAACCCCTTCATTTTTATATGGGAGTTCACGCCTTGAGGCGCGACAAGTGGAGTATTCCATGGTATACCAATCGAATGCGTTGCGTAACTACTTTAAGGCAAATTTACTTTAACCTTATGCATGCTATAACAATCACGAAATTGCGCAAGTCGTCCGAATCCTGTTTTTGCATCGCTTTTTGTCTCTATCTCTTTTGAACTGAAAACTTGTCAGCCACTATAGATAGCTTTCAGAGCTTAACTTATTTCTAATTCGACTTCGACTTCGATTGTGCGCAAGATCGAAAAAAAGCTACTGATGTAGCCTACCGCAGGAGCACTAACTGGAAAAGAAATAAGATGGAGCGCAAATACGCTTTTTTGACCATGACCATGACGTTGTTTAATGCAAAAAAGTACACAAATAATTGAAGAGCGTAATTATTTGTTTGGTAAGTTAATGATGTTTTGTGGTAACAATCACGTTATCGATAATGACATTATGATATTATTTCTCTTATTAAGCCGTTGTAATCAATCATGTTTCTTTAATTTCGTTCACAGGTTCTGGATGCTCTTATTCTGTTGCTGGCAAGGCGTTTCTCTTTTCTTTATACAACATCAACGGATATGCTCCTGTTAAGCTCACTCAATACGATGATCTTCGCCAAGAGGCCATGTACCACTGTTCCAGTTGTGGACCCACTTTGGTTGGCGTGATATCCACATATCAAACTATGCTATAAACAACAACGACTCACTCACCCATTGCGGACACACGTACACCGCTCCTCCAGGGTATTCTCGCCATTCCAATTGTCCGTTTTTTGCTGGTAGCTATAAGTTTTCTCCCACGGATGTCGAAGTTTATTATGAAATATTAGCCTAGGAAGGGCCTAGAATGAGAACTTATGTATCAGCTGACATGTATTTGGTAAAAAGTATTTGCTATCATTAGATATACATAACGTCTGCAATAATTGAATTAAGTTAACCAAACACTAAATCTTCAATTCAAACTGACGCCATTTTTTACCATTCACTTATCAAAAAAAAAAAAAGTCAACTGAAGGAATAAGTAGATCTGTCGATACGGACGAAGATTTCAGTCCTATCCCCTGAAATACCTGTCACTAAATTGTTTTGCACCACATGAGTCGCAGTCCTACAGATTACTAGCCAGTCATGTGAGCAAGGCGGAAAGATAGCCTAAGAGATTAGATAATTTAAAAATATTGTTTAGAGCGCCTCTTGACGTGCAGGAATCTGTATTTAAAAGATTCAGGTCATTCCAGTATAAGAGATCGAAAAGGGTAGATAGTCAGTCAGTCAGTCAGTCAGTCAGTCAGTCAGTCAGTCAGTCCAGTCATTCAGTCAGTCATTAAGTCATTTAGTCATTTAGTCAGTCAGGCAGTCAGTCTGTCAGTCAGTCAGTCGGTCAGTCAGTCAGTCAATATATAAGTAAGAATTGTTCTAAAACAATATGATTTTCGACAACACGAATATAGGTACACACCATCACTGTAAGGGCTGCTGGAAGTTATGAGGAGAAAATCAGATCACGAAAAATTCATTCCATTAAAACTACTTTGGCCATCATTTGGCTTGGGACAATGAAGAGGAGAGGTCCAAGCAATTTGTTTCCCGATGGTGTCGCAATAAAGTAAAAATAGAAAAAAAAAAAAACTAAGTAACTAAATAAATCATAGGAAGCACGTGAAAAGCGAAGTAAGAAAGATAGGAAGTAAGGAAGGTAAATGGGTTGATGGCTGAGTAAATAAATGAATAAGGAAACAAACTGATAAGATAAGATAAGATAAGATAAGATAAGATGAGATAAGATGAGATGAGATGAAATGAGATGAGATGAGATGAGATGAGATGGGATGAGATGAGATGAGATGAGATGAGATGAGATGAGATAAGGTAAGATAACCTTTATTCAACGTTATCAAATATGCTGTACAAATGCTATCATTGTATTTTGATCTGTTTAAGCAGATAATTTACCAAATACAACTTATCACACGTAGGACGTAATTCGGTAATTTATTGACGCTTAAGTATTGTATTCATGCATGTTTAACGTTTTCTTAAACACAATAAAGATAATTAGTACTGACCTTATCTCTTTTCTACAACCTCCAGCAAGCCTGTGTGCTGCTCATTGTTCTGCTCATGTAGCGTATCAGTGAATAAGATTTTTTGAGGTGACCATCCAGGGAGACGATGTCCTTTAAACTATTTAGATATTATGTCAGTAAGCCTTCAGGACGTCACAGTTTGTCAATGAGATAAAAGCTGACACGAGAAATTCTTTTCAGTCCCAGTAAAATAATAACAACAACAACTGCAACAGGCATAGATACCTGGTGAAACCTTAGCGTGACGCAAGTCGTCACGCGCGACATGCTAAGCTAAAACAAATGTGTACAAAACTTCCCTTGCAAGGCAAGCAACGACACTAACGAAAGAAACTGATTTAGTTTTGTTTTTTATAAGGTTACAATTTCAATCGCGCCCAGTAGGTCACGATTGTGAAGCAGGCCACTAAGATGTCGATGTTAACCTGCACGTAACCTGCGATGAGGCGTCCCTTACATTTTTTTGTCGCGGCGGGAAGGTACCTTCCCGCTGCGACAAAAAATAGAAGGGACGCCTGATCGCAGGTTAACCTGCACGAGGTCGCAACCTTCAACCTAATTCTTCTCTTTTCACCTCAGTTACATTTCTCATGTAGGTAACTCTCTCAGGTGATGTAACTATGACTTCGTTACCATATTTATTGGCGATATCGTAAGCTGTTAAGGCGTATCCTCAAAAGTGGTTGAAAGCTTGTTTTCGTCCGTTTGTTTCACCAGCATTTACCCGACGGTTTATTCTGGACCGGGCACATGTGTTATTGATTGATCTATAAACAAAGGAATTGGGTGGGTTACATCATGGCGGTACATGGGCCGAACCGTGAAAAACTATTCCTTTAAGGGCACACACAAAAGGACGGGTTGCAGGGACAACAACCATTGTGTACAGGCATACGACTGATGCTGCAGGGACAGTACGCAAACTAGTGCACCCGAAGCAGATCCAGGAAAAAAAAGCGGGCATGTCACAAAAGGAAATTTGTCGCTGCAACAAGTCCTCTAGTGTGTGACGACCTATAAACGTTTCTAAACCCGTGCCATGAGTCTCTTGCTTTTACCAAATAAGAGAACAGACACCCCATTGGCTGTGGATTCTCAAGACCGTTCATACGTCCCTTCCATGTAAAGTAGAACTCTATTCTCAGCTCTAATGCAGGGACCACGCTGCAAGTTTTCGAGTGGAGGTGGGGGGGGGGGGGGGAGGGGAACATGCTTGTGGATGTCTATTCAATTTCTCTAAAGAGACGGAGAATGCCATTATAACGATAAAACTATTGATTTTTTTCCACATCTTCAGTGATGTTGCTATCGGGTCTGAATATTAATTCACCATCACTAAATTGAAATATCATAGATTGTTATGTAACACTACTGATATCAACCTTTAATTACTATAATTAAGCCTCCAATCACTATTATCGCAAAAAATATAAAATGAAAAAGGCTTTAAAAGCGATCATATGGATTCCGCTCACTCTAAATTTCTGTATGCTTAATGCAAAATCTTTTGCCCAGAATTAATATCCTTTAAAACATACAGTAGTTTTACTGTGCTGATCCAGTCGATGAAATTGTCGAAGACATGGGAATGTCCTAAAGGTCTGTAGCGACTAAAGCAATTTTGTTCGGGTAGGCCAGAAAAACACCCGACAGAGCGACTTGGCCATGGTGTAACTGCTGTTGTCAGGAGTTCATCTTCTTACCTTATTAGACTCCATGCATCAGCTAGGCTTGTCAGAACAATGGAACGTGTGCTGCACATTACGAGAAGAACAGGTATGTGCGTGCATACGAGCAAATGAATACACAGGGAAGTATTCTGAAATAGGTAGCATTTTAGTTACAGCTAGTTATGAAGCACACAGTAACATGCAGGACTAGGTAGAGTCTAATTCCTTATATGATTAAAAAAACACACACCCTGAAGCTTTTACTATGCTATTACTTCAAGGAAAATAATGTTACGAGACATTTGCGCGTGCTAAATCTTGTGTGCAGTCATCGAAATATGCGTTTTTTGTTTTTTGTTTCTTTTGTTTTTGTTTTTTTTTTTTAACAAACGGTTCATCTTATCACATAAGCGCTCAAGAAAATGAAGATGAAACGGTGGAACTTGCACCGACCGAGTAAATAGATTCAAGTGTAGCTGTGTACCGGGATTCAGGAGAAAACAGTGTCAAACAGGTTAGTTTCTTTATGCCTGAAGTTTTTTTTGCAAACATTTTGTAGCTTCTATTTAACTGTTGTAACAACGTGGATGAACGTGTTGAGCAAATCTTCTAAATTCTTACCACAGTGCTTAATAGATTCAATTGTTTCCGTCTAATTTTGATTTCTTTCCCTTGCCATCTTTATTACCAGCCGATCATTTTATTTCGTGGAATCCGGCTATCTGAACATTTCATGAAAGGGCGAAGGAGAAAAATAACGCCTGATACATTTATTAGACCAGCAGCCAACCGCCCCCTAATTAAACTAAGGTGTGGTTAAACTTTCATATTCACCCCAAGTCAAATCACTATATTTCCACGAGATGCAGAAGTAATTTACAAAATTTACGCATATACAGGCATCAAAACTTCGCCGTGTTTTGAAAAAACAAAAATGCGTTCGGAAGCAGGGTGAGATGGCGCTCGGAAAAAATAAGCTGTGCTGTTATTTCTGTGATATTAACTTGGCGTGCATTCTGCACGGTTACTCCAAGTTGTTAAGAGGCTCTCCGTGTAAGAACCGACCATTCAATTTTCGGCCGAAAAATTGAATTTCTTCTAATTTTTTGTGCAAGACAGTTAGTCCATATGATAAACAAAATTAGCAAAAGTTTGGCTTTAAGTGCTATTTTTCAATATTTCCGGTGACGATTTCCGAGGACGGTCAAAAACTCTTAAAATCGTTATGTTACCAGTTAAATTTAGGCGTTGCGCTGAAGATGCTGAAAAATTACGCTTTTACTCAAAAACAATAAAACTTTCAGATCATTTTATTTCATGTTTCTTCTCTTGATTAATGGTAAAATATCTAAAATCGGGCCAAAGAAAAATTAATTATGATTTTTTTAAAAAGCCCCACAATGAGCATTCGGAGCCCTGACCAATATCCATGTTTACTACTAGGCCTAGTGTGCCAGGAACAGGAAAAACTTTGGGCACTAACGTCTTGGAAGTGCAGGAGTTCTATCAACATGGCTAAAATTCAGCCGCGATAGCGTCCGTGACACAATTTTGCACCGATTATTGTTCCTAAGTTTCTGACATGAATTGTTAAGTTCCCGGCATAAAATAATATTAACTTGAAGAAAATATTCTCAAAACGCGCTTTTTGCTCTGGATAAGGCATGAATAGCCTTACATGTAAATTCACAAAATATTCCTCTAAAATTTGGAATTAATTAGCTAAAATGAAAGGCTGTGGTGTAAGTTGCCTTACGGTTTAAACAATTGCTGAAATTCGGTCATTACAAGGTTTGGGCTATATAAAAAAAATCGATATTTACATATTAAAGAAGTAAAAGCGTTTGTCATGTGATTAGTGTCAAGAAAAAAAATAATAGTATACCGCGAATGTGCCTCAGATGTAAAAATAAGGAGATGTCGATTTCAGTCGGAAAACACGCTGGAATGTCGAAGTTATTTTGGCAGTTCTCCTTATCCCCTTTTCGTTTATTGACAACAACAACAACTACAACAACAACAACTTTATTAAACCAAATAATAATAGTTAATGGATGGCCTACCCCGCAAATAGCTAAGCTAATCGAGGCGGGGCAAGCCAAATACAAGAACACACCTATTTTGTTTATTTTATTTTGCATTGCACGTTAAAAGCGATGCCAAATTAATGTAAATCATTTCGCATTTGATTTTAGAAATGGCCTTAGGAGCTTTGCCTTTTTCATTCAACATTTTTCTGTGTTTTCATTCAATTTTTGAGCAGCCATTTGTGCTAAAATTTAAAAGTTATGCAAATTGTAGAAATCTGACGTCGACAGTGTCTACTCAGGTTACATTACGGGGGGCGGAACCTGGGTAGGGGTGTGTGACCCGCTTTCCAAAACCCTCATATTCTATTTATGACCAAATTCCGCGTACCCTATTTATGACCTGACCTTAAATCAAAACCCCGTTTCAGAGCTGCGTTTTAATTAGTTTCTTAGTTTCGACTGGACCGTAAACATACCGTATTTCCTCGAATCATAGCCGTCCGTCGATTAATCGCCTCCCTGGAATAATCGCCCCCCTCCCCCTCGCCATTTTCTCTTTCTCTTATCCCCTCCCTCTCAAGTTAAAAATTGATATCTTGGGTAACAGACAAGCTTTCATTTAATTGTTCACAACTGAATGGTTACAAAAGCACCGGTTTTTACAGTTTTTTTCTAAGGTAATGTTCATGTATTTCGCTTTTTCCTTTATTGCCTGGTATAATAAAACAAAATATATAGGGCACGACCTCCTGTGAGAAATATTTGAAATAATCACCGCCCTCGAATGATCGCCTTCCCTCGAATAATCGTCCCCTTTTGGTGCGAAAATAGAAATAATCGCCCCCGGCTATTATTCGAGGAAATACAGTCAATGTAAAAGGCTTTCCTTGATTTTCTTCAGTTTTGATAATGATGAAAAAGTGACTTCTTCTTAAAAACATGCCCATATCAAGGCTAGAGTGCAAAAACCATACCCCATTTATGACCAAAATGGCGTAAAATGGCTAAAATCGATACCCTATTTATGACCAAGACGGCTGAAAAACCATACCCTTTGGGGTCGCACATACCTATATAGCCAATAAAAGGGAGTACCCCGCCTTCGGGGGGGGGGGGGGGGGGGTTACGCTAGAGATAAAGAATTTATTTGGTGCGCATTGGATTGTTTTTGCTGTTTGCAATGGCAGGTTCGTGTTCCTACTCGGCAGTTAGATATGGTACTATACGTGCGGAAGTAGTCGTGGATTTACATATTGTGTAGCTCTAAACAGCGACGGCGGTATCAGTTCCCATCTTCAAAATCACCACCTGTCAAGGGAAAAATCTTTGTAAAAAGGATCTAATCCGGGCAAGAGCTAGCCTCCTACGCAGACGTTGTCACGCGTACCTCCCCCACGTTCGTGGCGAGGAACGCGTGACAGGCCTGAGAACGTCTGTGTGGGAGTCTAGGCAGGAGCAGGTCTTCTAGAGCTCACAGAAGAACAGGTTAAAAATATGACGGTTTCTCCAGTTCGTCGTTTTACCCTTGGAAAGTACGGTCAAGCGCATTAAAAAACGGCGGTGACTGGAACACATAATAAACTTCTAGCTAGCCCGGGAAATTACAAACATCTTTGTAGAAGCTATAGTCGTTGGTTCTGTGCAGCGCCGCAAATGATCACCGACCGCAAATTATCCCCAGAACGGAAATGATCCCCATATTGGACCGCAAATGATCCCGAACGGCAAAAGGTCCCCGATGTGGACACAATGATCCCGCCGGAGAGGGAGGAATGGCATTTAGTTTGTCACGAACCCCTGCCGGAGTAGGTCAACTTTGTTCAAAATCCTGGAGCTTCGGAGGCATCTCAGCATATGTCCCTCCAGGGCTTGGAAAATATTGCAGCTGATGGCGCAGCAGGATTTCAGACTCTTGAGTTACTTGAAACTCTTGGGAAAGGAGGAGTGGAGAAACAGTGGTGTCTTGATGTTCGTAGACAGCTCATTGATGCAAAACGCTACCTCAAGACTGACTTCCGCGTACATTACCAGCCACATGATTGTACTTGCGCTGACTACTGTCCACATTTGCGCTTAGTGATTCTGCATGTCGAACCCGACTTCCAACAACCCTGTTCACATGAGCACGTATTCAGTTGCGACGACTGCCAAGGGATGAAGAATGTACCTCAGGAAGTCAGACTGGAGATAGAAGGGTTATGCTGAACGCCTTACAGTTCAGAACAGCGAGAAGATATGCTTTATGACTTTGACCGCGAAAAGTCAGACATCTTGCTGTGGAAAGCGCTTATTATTCGTTCGATAAACCAGGAAGAGGTTAAACAAGATGCAATTAGATTGGCCGACGACACGTCCGCTATTTTAATAACGGACTGGGCCATGAAATTTCTTCAAATTTCTTCGTGAGAAGCAGTCCGATCGGTCTGGAAAACGAGGCCTTAGCTGGCACATATTCACGGTCATAACTAAGACTGTTAGCACTGGAAAGGCTGAGCTGGAATCGTATGCGCATATCTTTGATTCGTGGCAGCAGGATTGGTATGCAGTGTGCTCAATCATTGAAAACGCACTGAAGGTTGCAAAAAAGGATCACCCCCAGATTACCCAAGTGGGTCCTGGGAGTGATGCAGGCTGTTACCACAACGACTTCCTCTTGGCGGCCGTAAGAGATGCTGGGAAACAAGTTAGTTTCACTGTCACACAGTATTACCTGTTTTCTGAGCCACAGTATGGAAAAGGTGCGTGCGATAAAATCTTTTGTCCTATAAAATCGGCGATCCGACCATATCGCAGTGAGGTAAACGACGTTCTCTCTGCAAAGGACATATACACAGCGCTTTCTGAACGTTCTGCTCGAGGCACAACTGCTTGCGTTTGCTTAGTTAATGACACTCGAGGTAAATAAAGTGTTGTTAAATAAGATGGATTCAGTAGGGAGGGGGGGGGGGGGGGCGATGGGAGGTTATGGCGTAGGGAAAGGAAGTAATTCCCTACCAAGACATCATCGTATTAAGCCCCAAGGTCTAACAGATCTTGTTGTAGATGTAACGTTTTTCTCAGTGATGACGAACACAGCAGGGGGCTCTTCTTTTGCTTTGAGCCTGGATGTCAGATGGTGTTATGGAAATTCAGTGAGCTTGAGAGTCATCTTGATGTTGGGGAACACCGTAAAGTACACAGGGGCTCCGAAATGGTGTACGACCAACTCAGAAGAGAGTGGGCCGAAAATTCCTTATTATGGACAATGAGGAAACCGGCCGCGCACTACTGGCACATAGCGATCAGATACGTGACAAAATGAAGCTTCTGGTTCTTGCAGTGACTTACAGCTTGGCTGAGCTTTTTACAAGCAGCGAACTCAAGCTATGCGGTTTACAGATAAAGTTTTGGACCTCGGACAAAACAACTGGCAACAAAGCAGATCCCGGAAAAGCTGCCGTTAGGAAAACAAGTTCAAAAAGTGTCTTCTACAGAATGGATTGGGCGTTGTAGATATGGCTTAACAATTTTTCGTCTTTTTATTGATCTAAGTAAACGAAAATGGTTTTACAAGTCATGCTCTGTTGCTATGAGACTAACAGCGTAAAATAAATGTAAGGTGCGGAATCGCAGAACTTTGTGTAGCCGAGTTAAACCAAGTAGCACCGCAAACTCTATTTGCCTTCTTGCAAGCTATCGGAAACACAGTGAGCAGTATAAAAAGAATTCCAGACTCCCATTCCATGTTTTTTTTTTTCTATCGACACATCGCGGTGTAAACCTGCACCGAATTTGCATAAATTATAAATTCGCTGAAGAGAACTATTTAACCAACAATGATGGTATTAAGAGTTAGTATATACTAAAACAGTGGATAGCGCTAATTGGCTCGTCAAACTCCGGATATCCTGTGCTTTTTACCTCCGAGCAACTCAAGAGAAAATGGCGTCCCGGTTTGCAGCCGTGACAAGTGAAGAAATCATCCAAATTAATTTTTGTGGTGTGTATTATCTCACTGTTTTAGTATATACTAAAACAACTATTCACCTCAGTGTCGGTGGCTAGCGTTGGATATTTACCTCGCCGCTTCGCGGCTCGGTAAATATCCACCGCTAGCCACCTCCACTTCGGTAAATAGTTGTTAAATAACCGCTGTTTCAAACAAAATGAAGCCAAAGATATAAAGCGAATAATTCAGCATGAAAATCTTATTTTATGCAACTTTAAAAACAGGCAAGAATGTCCGTGACATGCTAAAAATAACTTAGACATTCTAGCGTGCTTCAATGTAGACAACTGAATAGATTCTCGCTTAGGCTTTTGTACATTATGCTTTTATTTCCCCACTAAAATGCCCCACCTTAATGCTCCATTTTTTCCACTAAAATGCTCGGTTTCCCCCAAAAATGTCACTAAAATGCTCGGTTAATGCTCATACATAGGGGTTTTAAATTTTCAGAATAACAGCTCAGAGTGCTTAACAAAACGTATACTTAGGTTAGTACAACAGGTTAACAACAACCTATGTAAAAGTTTTAATCCACCAGAAGATAATTCTCGAAATGATCTGTTGTTCTGTAATCCTTTTTCACCTTTCTGTGCTACTAAGTGAAAAGGTTAAGTTAGTCTTCGTTCTCTCGTGAAAAAAATTTTTATTTCGAATTCTGTGAAAAAAAAAATAATTTTCCGGGAAAAAGCCACTAAAATGCTCGAATAATGCTCAATGCTTCTGCCTCACTAAAATGCTCCTAAAAATGCTAGCATAATGTACAAAAGCCTATTCTCGCTACAGCTGAAGTGCTTTGGCCAAAACAATTTTCCTTTCTAGGCATTGAATTATATAATTAACGGTGCTAGTTGTTAAATATGAGAGTCCTCTTACATATAGTCCAAACTTTATTTAAGCAAATTTCAGAAAAAGCTGTTAGGCCAGACAGCTAGCCGCTCATCAGTTTAGCTTATTAATTCCAAATTTTGGAGGATATTTGTGAATTTAAGGCTATTCATGCCTTATCCAGAGGAAAGAGCGCGTTTTGAGAATATTTTCTTCAAGTTAATATTATTTTATGCCGGAAACTTAACAATTCATGTCAGAAACTTAGGAACAATAATCGGTGCAAAATTGTGTGACGCACGCTATCGCGGCTGAATTTTAGCCATGTTGATAGAACTCCTGCACTTCCAAGACGTTAGTGCCCAAAGTTTATTCCTGTTCCTGGCACACTAGGCCTAGTAGTAAACATGGATATTGGTCAGGGCTCCGGATCACGTTATACTTTTGAGAAACACGCCTTCAACCAGCAGCATGCCAAATAAAATTTTACGAAGGCTCTTGTGGGGCTTTTTAAAAAAAACATAATTAATTTTTCTTTGGCCCAATTTTAAGTATTTTACCATTAATCAAGAGAAGAAACATGAAATAAATGATCTGAAAGTTTTATTGCTTTTGAGTGAAAGCGTAATTTTTCAGCGTCTTCAGCGCAACGCCTAAATTTAACTCGTAACATAACGATTTTAAGGGTTTTTGACTGTCTTCGGAAATCGTCGCCGGAGATATTGAAAAGTAGCACTTAAAGGCAAACTTTTTCTAATTTTGTTTATCATATGGACTACTGTCTCACACAAAAAATTAGAAGAAATTCAATTTTCGGCGGAAAAATTGAGTGGTCGGTTCTTACACGGATCGCCTTTTAGGCCCCGTGCACACTAATCCGTTTTCAAACGAAAACGGAGCTGTTTTGCTCCGTTTTCCAAAAGATTTGCGTCCACACTTATCGTTTTCGCCCGTCCACACTACAACGGCGTATCCGTTTGAAAAGGTTTTTATACCTCAGTGCGCATCCTCAAATGAACTCGACGCACGCGCATTTCAATATATCGGTCAGCGAAATTGGCGCCATTCTTGATACTCACGGTCGAGTGGTCTGGCGCCCGGTCGTGTCTATTTTGATGACGTCATCGTATTCAGATAGCATCGTTTTCTCCGTCCACACTAGAAAACAGCGTTTTCAAAAAGCATCGTTTTCCAAATCGCTCCACTCTGGAGAGCGTTTTCGAATAGCTCCGTTTTCGGTCATCGTTTTCGGCGTTGTAGTGTGGACGATAGCCGTATCCGGAGGAAAACAGCTTCGTTTCGTTTGAAAACGGATTAGTGTAGACGGGGCCTTAATAGGCCTTTTGCAACAAACGATCACATGGTGCAAAATCCGCCATGCTGGACGGCAAGCTCATTATTATCCCCGCAGTTCGTAGACAGCTCATTGATGCAAAACGCTACCTCAAGACTGACTTCCGCGTACATTACCAGCCACATGATTGTACTTGCGCTGACTACTGTCCACATTTGCGCTTAGTGATTCTGCATGTCGAACCCGACTTCCAACAACCCTGTTCACATGAGCACGTATTCAGTTGCGACGACTGCCAAGGGATGAAGAATGTACCTCAGGAAGTCAGACTGGAGATAGAAGGGTTATGCTGAACGCCTTACAGTTCAGAACAGCGAGAAGATATGCTTTATGACTTTGACCGCGAAAAGTCAGACATCTTGCTGTGGAAAGCGCTTATTATTCGTTCGATAAACCAGGAAGAGGTTAAACAAGATGCAATTAGATTGGCCGACGACACGTCCGCTATTTTAATAACGGACTGGGCCATGAAATTTCTTCAAATTTCTTCGTGAGAAGCAGTCCGATCGGTCTGGAAAACGAGGCCTTAGCTGGCACATATTCACGGTCATAACTAAGACTGTTAGCACTGGAAAGGCTGAGCTGGAATCGTATGCGCATATCTTTGATTCGTGGCAGCAGGATTGGTATGCAGTGTGCTCAATCATTGAAAACGCACTGAAGGTTGCAAAAAAGGATCACCCCCAGATTACCCAAGTGGGTCCTGGGAGTGATGCAGGCTGTTACCACAACGACTTCCTCTTGGCGGCCGTAAGAGATGCTGGGAAACAAGTTAGTTTCACTGTCACACAGTATTACCTGTTTTCTGAGCCACAGTATGGAAAAGGTGCGTGCGATAAAATCTTTTGTCCTATAAAATCGGCGATCCGACCATATCGCAGTGAGGTAAACGACGTTCTCTCTGCAAAGGACATATACACAGCGCTTTCTGAACGTTCTGCTCGAGGCACAACTGCTTGCGTTTGCTTAGTTAATGACACTCGAGGTAAATAAGTGTTGTTAAATAAGATGGATTCAGTAGGGAGGGGGGGGGGGGGGGGGCGATGGAGGTTATGGCGTAGGGAAAGGAAGTAATTCCCTACCAAGACATCATCGTATTAAGCCCCAAGGTCTAACAGATCTTGTTGTAGATGTAACGTTTTTCTCAGTGATGACGAACACAGCAGGGGGCTCTTCTTTTGCTTTGAGCCTGGATGTCAGATGGTGTTATGGAAATTCAGTGAGCTTGAGAGTCATCTTGATGTTGGGGAACACCGTAAAGTACACAGGGGCTCCGAAATGGTGTACGACCAACTCAGAAGAGAGTGGGCCGAAAAATTCCTTATTATGGACAATGAGGAAACCGGCCGCGCACTACTGGCACATAGCGATCAGATACGTGACAAAAATGAAGCTTCTGGTTCTTGCAGTGACTTACAGCTTGGCTGAGCTTTTACAAGCAGCGAACTCAAGCTATGCGGTTTACAGATAAAGTTTTGGACCTCGGACAAAACAACTGGCAACAAAGCAGATCCGGAAAAGCTGCCGTTAGGAAAACAAGTTCAAAAAGTGTCTTCTACAGAATGGATTGGGCGTTGTAGATATGGCTTAACAATTTTTCGTCTTTTATTGATCTAAGTAAACGAAAATGGTTTTACAAGTCATGCTCTGGTTGCTATGAGACTAACAGCGTAAAATAAATGTAAGGTGCGGAATCGCAGAACTTTGTGTAGCCGAGTTAAACCAAGTAGCACCGCAAACTCTATTTGCCTTCTTGCAAGCTATCGGAAACACAGTGAGCAGTATAAAAAGAATTCCAGACTCCCATTCCATGTTTTTTTTTTCTATCGACACATCGCGGTGTAAACCTGCACCGAATTTGCATAAATTATAAATTCGCTGAAGAGAACTATTTAACCAACAATGATGGTATTAAGAGTTAGTATATACTAAAACAGTGGATAGCGCTAATTGGCTCGTCAAACTCCGGATATCCTGTGCTTTTTACCTCCGAGCAACTCAAGAGAAAATGGCGTCCCGGTTTGCAGCCGTGACAAGTGAAGAAATCATCCAAATTAATTTTTGTGGTGTGTATTATCTCACTGTTTTAGTATATACTAAAACAACTATTCACCTCAGTGTCGGTGGCTAGCGTTGGATATTTACCTCGCCGCTTCGCGGCTCGGTAAATATCCACCGCTAGCCACCTCCACTTCGGTAAATAGTTGTTAAATAACCGCTGTTTCAAACAAAATGAAGCCAAAGATATAAAGCGAATAATTCAGCATGAAAATCTTATTTTATGCAACTTTAAAAACAGGGCAAGAATGTCCGTGACATGCTAAAAATAAACTTAGACATTCTAGCGTGCTTCAATGTAGACAACTGGAATAGATTCTCGCTTAGGCTTTTGTACATTATGCTTTTATTTCCCCACTAAAATGCCCCACCTTAATGCTCCATTTTTTCCACTAAAATGCTCGGTTTCCCCCCAAAAATGTCACTAAAATGCTCGGTTAATGCTCATACATAGGGGTTTTAAATTTTCAGAATAACAGCTCAGAGTGCTTAACAAAAACGTATACTTAGGTTAGTACAACAGGTTAACAACAACCTATGTAAAAGTTTTAATCCACCAGAAGATAATTCTCGAAATGATCTGTTGTTCTGTTAATCCTTTTTCACCTTTCTGTGCTACTTAAGTGAAAAGGTTAAGTTAGTCTTCGTTCTCTCGTGAAAAAAATTTTTATTTCGAAATTCTGTGAAAAAAAAAATAATTTTCCGGGAAAAAGCCACTAAAATGCTCGAATAATGCTCAATGCTTCTGCCTCACTAAAATGCTCCTAAAAATGCTAGCATAATGTACAAAAGCCTATTCTCGCTACAGCTGAAGTGCTTTGGCCAAAACAATT
Organism: Platygyra sinensis; assembly: GCA_019787425.1. Classification (NCBI taxonomy): domain Eukaryota; kingdom Metazoa; phylum Cnidaria; class Anthozoa; order Scleractinia; family Merulinidae; genus Platygyra; species Platygyra sinensis. Next base: position 23,563 of record JAHPZR010055935.1, on the reverse strand, counting down.
TTCCTTTCTAGGCATTGAATTATATAATTAACGGTGCTAGTTGTTAAATATGAGAGTCCTCTTACATATAGTCCAAACTTTATTTAAGCAAATTTCAGAAAAAGCTGTTAGGCCAGACAGCTAGCCGCTCATCAGTTTAGCTTATTAATTCCAAATTTTGGAGGATATTTGTGAATTTAAGGCTATTCATGCCTTATCCAGAGGAAAGAGCGCGTTTTGAGAATATTTTCTTCAAGTTAATATTATTTTATGCCGGAAACTTAACAATTCATGTCAGAAACTTAGGAACAATAATCGGTGCAAAATTGTGTGACGCACGCTATCGCGGCTGAATTTTAGCCATGTTGATAGAACTCCTGCACTTCCAAGACGTTAGTGCCCAAAGTTTATTCCTGTTCCTGGCACACTAGGCCTAGTAGTAAACATGGATATTGGTCAGGGCTCCGGATCACGTTATACTTTTGAGAAACACGCCTTCAACCAGCAGCATGCCAAATAAAATTTTACGAAGGCTCTTTGTGGGGCTTTTTAAAAAAAACATAATTAATTTTTCTTTGGCCCAATTTTAAGTATTTTACCATTAATCAAGAGAAGAAACATGAAATAAAATGATCTGAAAGTTTTATTGCTTTTGAGTGAAAGCGTAATTTTTCAGCGTCTTCAGCGCAACGCCTAAATTTAACTCGTAACATAACGATTTTAAGGGTTTTTGACTGTCTTCGGAAATCGTCGCCGGAGATATTGAAAAGTAGCACTTAAAGGCAAACTTTTTCTAATTTTGTTTATCATATGGACTACTGTCTCACACAAAAATTAGAAGAAATTCAATTTTCGGCGGAAAAATTGAGTGGTCGGTTCTTACACGGATCGCCTTTTAGGCCCCGTGCACACTAATCCGTTTTCAAACGAAAACGGAGCTGTTTTGCTCCGTTTTCCAAAAGATTTGCGTCCACACTTATCGTTTTCGCCCGTCCACACTACAACGGCGTATCCGTTTTGAAAAGGTTTTTATACCTCAGTGCGCATCCTCAAATGAACTCGACGCACGCGCATTTCAATATATCGGTCAGCGAAATTGGCGCCATTCTTGATACTCACGGTCGAGTGGTCTGGCGCCCGGTCGTGTCTATTTTGATGACGTCATCGTATTCAGATAGCATCGTTTTCTCCGTCCACACTAGAAAACAGCGTTTTCAAAAAGCATCGTTTTCAAATCGCTCCACTCTGGAGAGCGTTTTCGAATAGCTCCGTTTTCGGTCATCGTTTCGGCGTTGTAGTGTGGACGATAGCCGTATCCGGAGGAAAACAGCTTCGTTTTCGTTTGAAAACGGATTAGTGTAGACGGGGCCTTAATAGGCCTTTTGCAACAAACGATCACATGGTGCAAAATCCGCCATGCTGGACGGCAAGCTCATTATTATCCCCGCACTGTTACTTAAAAAGCAGAGACCTCAACCAGTCAAGCGTGACTGGCCTTTGTCTTAATGTCCCAGTGCGGGACTAACAATGAGCTTGCCCTCCAGCATGGCGGATTTTGTACCATGTGATCGTTTGTTGCAAAAGGCCCATTGCTTCACAAAATACTAATAACTGTTAAAAGTAGCAAAACATGTAAATTTCCAGATATTTTCTTTTGGCGTGATTATCGGGAAACTTTCTCTCCAGATCTCTGCGAAAAACGTTGAAAGCAGCAAGAAACGAACTCAAAATGTGCGGCTCCTGACAGCCAAAGGATTCTACACGAACTGAGCGGAAATGAGATGCAGCTTTTATTTATAAGCGACTGGTGCGAATAGTTTCGAGACTATGATTTGCCAGAGACGGGCAGATCTAATATTTGTCAAACGTGAGGCTGAGATAAATAGTTGATCTGCGGGATACAAACCGCAATATTTTGCGATAATCGAGTTAATAATTGTAATTTTTATCATTCAGTCATTAAGTCACCAAGTTTGTTTTCATATTTAAAACGCTCACAGCAGACAGCTTAGGGAAACGATCTGCCATTTTTCAAACAAGAAAAGACGTGCATTTTACCGCAAAACCATGCGAACATTACACAGCCAATACAAGAATATCTATTATTTTATATCAGTTAAATTGTTACAGAGTATAACCAACGTTAAAGCTACGGTATATTTTTATCTAATTCCATCAGTCACTCCTCACTGTCAAGATTTCAAATCTGTTTATTTGTTTTTTCCTAAGCGTTTTGAGACCGATCAATTAATAGCAAAATAAATTATGCAAAACATGTCGCAAAATAAGTTATGCAAAGTATGTCGCACCACATAATTAGCTGTAATTGAAAATTTCAGGTAACCTTTAGACGATATTCTACATGACCTCTCAAACAGTTAGCCAATAAGATTCTTAGCAACTGCCACGGATCTGGTACCTGCTTGAAACTCACTGTTCTTAACTTTCACTTTTCCATATGTGAGCTTGGTTTTCATCCGCAAGAGAAAATGGCACTTCGAACTCATCAACTAAGCAGCTATCTGCTCGTATTGGTGATACTTGCCTCTTCATCAAATGCTTCTAAAGGTAAAAGTTCTCTTCTATTGATATCAATGGGACATCGCGTAATATGTAAACATATGTAATATCTTTTACAGTCCGGTGTTTTTTCGAGTTTCATAACTGAAGTTCTTTCTTTCTTTTTCTTTCTTATTGGTATCTTTCAATTCAAGTCATTAATGTTGGTGGTAAAACCCTCAGTCGAGGCACAGATAGAGGAATGGCTTACGCCAAATTCAAGGCTCACAAATTCTCCTACCTCAACATCACCAACATTGGTTCAGATTTTGTTCTCAAAGGAAGCGAGTGTGGGCTTGCATGCGTCAACATACCGTCATGTTTCTCCTTTAACCTGGCTACGTTCTCGGATGTCATGAGCGGAAAAGTCATATGTGAACTGCTCCCATCCGACGTTTACAACAACTCCAAAAAACTCATCACAAGTCAGTTTCATCATCATTATAGCATCGCGGTAAGTGACAACTCAACTAAAAAAATCTTAGCATTTCTTTCGTTGAAGCTGAGCACTTCTGGGAGTTAGCTAAAAGTCATCTTGAAGGACAAGAGGAGCTTTGCCTGTTACAGAATATTAAAAGTTGTCAAGTATGAAAACAAGCCGGGCCAGCAGAGGGCTTGAGGCTGCACGCTCAGAAAACTTTTGGGTTCTTGGATCCCATAGGGCTCAAACTTTTTCACATTGTTGGAACTTTTTATTCCAAACAATCGCATCGTTTTTGTTTCTTGATTTGAACGTTTTTGACGAGAAAATGGCGTCACAGTGCTAAGGGCTATTTTTTCCCCTGTGACGGCACAGAAAGGACATGATTCTGAAAGGAATTACTAGTTGAGATTAAGTGAATGCGAAAAAATTGTCGAAAAAAGCCCAATCTGTCCTCAAAAGATAAAAGATCTGAATATTGTTAATGTTCTAAAAATAGTAACAAAATGGTGGAACATTAAAACGTCCAAACTTCAGTCACCTCGAAAAACTCACGTCACTTTCAAAAACGTCCAGCAGTAGCCTAGTTGTATTGTATGAAGTATAAAAAAACTTTTAACTTTATATAATTTATTATTTCGTAAAATTCTTGTCCTCCAGCTCAGTGACATTCTACTCTAAATACTCTTAAAACGTCAGGGATACGCCATTCTTGAATAATTAAGTAGCGGAATTTTGCACTGAGACAGGTGGCATCTCTGTTAATTTCCTAAAAGAATTCCAGGTGATTTTTCGAAAGCTACTATCTTATATTCCGCCTAAAAGCCTCAATATTGCTAGGTTTGAGTTACCACAACATTTTCCTTATAATCGAATTAGGGCCATGAACTAGATTCCAAATTTTATTCTGTCGGTATCATTTGAGGTGAATTAGGTCCATGCTGTTTCTTTTTTTTTTTTTTTTTAAAGTTTCAAGTATTTCAGAGTTGGAACTGAAATGCATCTTCACTCTGGACGGGGATTTTCTGGGGTATTGTTGGAAGTAGCGATATGTCTATTCAAAACCTGGGGGAACTTTAAGGTCCTTATCCCGTAACTCTGAAGCAGCATCAAAGCTATGACACTGACACATGTAGGACATGTAGTACGTTTTCATAAATTTTACTTATAAAATCTCGCTCAGTAAATGCATACTCCCGTCACATAATGCAGGAAAGACGTCGTTTTTTTCGGAACATCTGCCATCGTGGATATTATCATGATTTTCAAGGATAATTGTAAAACACAAAAATTGGCTAAAACGTGTAGGGGAAGCTGTGGCGGATACAGACATCGTGCTAAGGCCGGGGGTTTAGTTGTTTTGTTTGCCCTGCCGACTTTTCTTTTTCCTGCCATTCCTCTATGTTTGCCCAAAATAGGGTGACCCGGGCCCCTTGGGAACCTTCCCTAAATCGGCCACTGGAAACCTCGGTTTAACAAACCTCTATGCAACGAAGTCCTCGTTTAACGAACGATATTCTTCAGCCCCAGCAAAGTTAAAGTAAAATGTATGGAAAAGAACCCGCTCAATATATATAACGAAATCCTCGTGATAACGAATACAATTCAAAAGCCCAAACGTATAATATATCCCGGTACAGCGAAGAAATGCCAACAGGTGACAAAAGATAAATACGAAACAGGGCAACAAGGATGAAATTCCTTTAAACCTGTAACACTACAGCAACGTCACATTAAACAGCTCATTATAAATGCAGACACTGACATTACCGACACATTGACAGATTTAAGCCTCGTTATTATTAAAGACCTCTCGTGGTAAAAGTTAGTGTCAACTGTTCAAATTTGTTAAACTGTTTTCCTTTTTCGGTACCGTAGCTATGTACAGACCTCTACAGTTAACAGTAGCGTCACAAGGACATTAAAACACAACTTTTTTTTTTAAGTGATCGTTCAGATCTACTGAGCAATCTTAAGTTGCGCAACGTCCCATCAAGGAAGAAAACAATTATGACAACTATAACTTGGCGTAACGAACATTTTGGCAGTTTTTTCGCTAATTCGTTAAATCAAGGTTTTCTATATTACGAGCCCTCGATAAAACGAACCAATTTCCCACGTCCCTTGGCACGTCGGTAAATCGAGGTTCCGATGTAGTCAAAATCTATTTCGTAAAAAAGTTAGAATTACCAGAAAAGTAAAAGTTACCTACTGAAACTTAAAAACAAACTTTAGAATTTCCCGACTGAGTTGAAAAATATACCTGTCAAAATGTGGTTGCCATGTTAACAGTAAGCCCTTTCAATAGATATACATATCGCACAAAACAGTTCTAGGCAAAATTTAGTAAATGTCACCGAGTTTGAGATTCATTTCTTTTATACTTTGAAAGTTATATTGCTCAGTTCTTGGGACAATTACTTGCTAAAAGGAGTTCTATTTGTTTCCTTTTCAGTCTCCATGCATCAGCTGGCCTTGTCAGAATGGTGCAACGTGTGCCGCACATTACGAGAAGAACAGCTATGTGTGCGTATGTGCAAGAGGATTCACAGGGAAATATTGTGAAAGAGGTAACGTTCAGGCTGTGAAACGGAAAACGGTATGACTGCGTAAGTCCACTGCGGTTTGGTTCATAAGTGATCCAAACGCAACTGTTCGGAAAAACAAACACACACACAAAAAGAAACAAAGCTGAGCTTGTTTACGATTTATACACTAAATTACAGCTAGTTGTAACACCATCCAACATGTGTATTTGTTCCTCTTCTTATTGTCTTCATTTGGAATAAGATACCAATATATGAATGCGCTATTAACCCATGACCGAGAAGACGGAAAACGTGTGCACTGTAAGTACCTCCTGTTGTCCCATACAAAGCCTTAGAAAACTTTCTTAAGGCTTTGTATGGGACAACAGAGGGTACTTACGGTGCACACGTTTTCCGTCCTGTCAAGGAACGGTGGAACTTGCACTGACCAAATGAATCGGTTCAAGTGCAGTTGTGTTCTGGGATTCAGTTGAACACGGTGTCAAATAGGTGTCTACATGCCTGAAATTATTTCGAGAAGTTGCATTTATTGCGCCCAACAGATGAATGAATCTTGATTCAAGCTACACAAATCATTTGTTCAATTACAGAATATATGAGAAAGCTGATATAAGAAGTGTATGGGTCCGTTGCACATTTAACACTTAATGACTGGTCCCGAGGGGAACAGTGAATTTTGTTTCCCGAGAATCTCCATGTTTCCCGAGACGAAGTCGAGGGAAACATTGAGATTCAAGGGAAACAAAATTCACTGTTCCCCAAGGAACCAGTCATTAAGTGATTTGTTAGTATAGGTAATCAAATAATTTCGAGTGCAATTTGGAATAAATAAGCACGAGTAAATTTTTCAAAGATTACAAAAAATTGCACGAGCCCGTAGGGCGAGTGCAATTTGTAGTCTTTGAAAAATTTACGAGTGCTTATTTATTACAAATTGCACGAGAAAAATCATTTGATCACTTGTTAATAACATTCAAGTAACAATTTCTGTCACGCTTCAGTATTTTGCGTGACAAATGGAGGCAACAAGCTACATCTACTTTATTGGATGACAAGACAAGACAAGACAACTTGATGAAAATTTGACAGGTGAATTCAAGCGTAAAAATTCATTCACTCTCTCCAAGTCATGTATGAAAACTGAGCAGTTTCTTTTTACAGTTAAAAGCAGTCTTTACTCAAAGTTGAATTGAAGAACTTGACCACAAAGCAAAGGAAAAACTCCCGCGGTTTTGATGCGGCTTTCTTGCCAAATGTTTTTTGAGTGGTTGAGAAACTGTATGCAAGAAACCATTGAACCTGGCCGTGGTACAAGTTACTTTGTCCAAAATACCGAGAAACGAAGCTAAAATCTACCAAGAACGGAATTTCTTAGCTCTTAAGGACATCTTTTTCACCTCTCCTGGTTGCTGCCCGACTTTAGCTTCTTCATTGGACGTTGTACAGGTTAGATTTGCCTGAAGCGTTTACCGGGTTTTGTTATGGAACGACCTTTCTAATCTCTAAGCTCGCCGTTTCAGTTCTTTCACAAAAGTAGAATGCTTGCACTTTTTGTTTTGAAACGTAAGATGTGGCCGGTTCTTAGGACGTCTTCCTGGGTCCTTCTTTGCGTTTTATTTCGTGGTGCTCAAGGATTTTAAAATTCACTTCTTCAACTGGTATTTTGTAATGTAGTCGCGATCGACGCCGGCATATTTTCATTCACTCAAGCTGAAGTTTATGTTAAAGTTTTTGACCTCGCGGCTTTTGTGTACATCTACTTCACGTTTACTAGTTTAGAAGTTGTTGTGGAGCTTTGCACTTTGCTTCGTCATGATGTAATTGTATTGAAATGAAGGTAAAGAGTTTCAATCTTCGTTTAATTTTTGTCCGCCATTTTGTTCGAGCTCAAAGTAGGAACTGTCAATCATTTTCAAACTAATTACACATTTTTGCACTCAATTACACTTTTTTTGCACTCAATTACACTTTTTTGCACTGATTTGGGATTAATTGACATGTTCTTAACCAATCAGAATGTAGAAATTGTTGCTTGTATATTATTATATAGCAAAACAAAAACAGAAGCAACTTTTGGAAAAAAGCGCTGAGATTACAGCGACCATATCAGGCCACCTCTGATCACGTGCAACAGTGGTCAACATTTCGCAGTTAACAGTGAACTGTTTCCCGTTTGACGTCATAGTTTTCGCAATGTTGCCCGCTCAAGGCATTTGGCGGGAAACAGTTTCATTGTTAGATGTCATGTGACCATGAACTAGCCAATGAATGGGTGCGCTTTGGTGGGAAAAACGCCAGCTATATAACAATATTGGTAATTTCACTGAGGATACTCAACCAAACCGAACGTTTTGAATAAAATAAAGGAGGACTCGAGTATAGCGCGAGAGCTAGCTGAGGAATCTGAACTGTTCGCGCTCCACTGGTGAGAAACATAAAACGTCTCAAAAAATCAATCAGACTCCAGGATTTTGTAATACTGTTTGTTTTGGGATAATTCTGCATCACGTAACAAAATCGAAAATTCAAGGTGCCTCCGAGTTTCCGCCTTAGAAAATTTGGAAATTTTGCAAAAATTTACATCTCATCAAAAGGTGTGGTCGCCTAGCTCAGTTTTGGAGTTAAAAGAAATAGACCCTTTTCCAAAATAGCGGCCGAAAATTCAAATAAGTTAAAAATAGCTAAAATTAAAAACGTAAACCAGCACTATAAAGAACACCTTTACTTTAGAAACCCTGCAAAGTTTCAGCATTTCAGGTGTAATATCAGCTGAGAAAATGTAAGTTGAAAATTAAAAAGCTTACGGACGTTTGTGTGACTGTGGGCAGTCATACAAACGTCTTTAATTTTTGTGTTAATTTTGTTTCTGATGATGCGGATTGGCATGATATCATTAATTCAGCGATACATTAGTGGTATTTATCTGTTGGAAAAATGCTACAAACTATTGCTAGCTTCCTAAATAGGATTTGTTATTTTTGCAGATGTTGACGAATGTGCTGACGGTTCAAACACTTGTGACGTCGATGCCTACTGCAACAACACCGTGGGATCCTACAACTGCACGTGCAAGCCGACACATTATGGGGATGGACAAATCTGCAAAAGTCTCCGTTAGTACAACAGTTTGATTAAATTCATCGTTTCATTTTGTATTCTTATTTGCATTATGCCGTCTATTCAATTAAGTTACTCAATTAAGGTATAAATAACACCCTCACTCAACTAGTGCATCTAAAATCAAGATGGCAGATCGAATATTCTTTTAAATACTGTAAACAGACAGCCAGGATTTTTGTCACTAAAGTATTCTATAGTTCCTTAATTATGTGCTCATTGTCATTTTTCATTTTTTTCTTAATTCTGAAAGGAATCAAACGTGACGAAACCGCTATTCTTGGTGGCCTCGATCGCAATAGATACTTAGGGAAACTGATGTCCTATTTAGACCCAGTCCTCCAAAGTTCAGTCCGCAGTGTGTTTTTGAGATGTTGGCATGCCAACACAGACGGCTGGGCATCAACGACATTCCATAGCAACTGTGATGGGAAGGGGCCCACAGTTACTATCATCAGAGTCAATGATCATATATTCGGTGGATATACCAACGTGTCTTGGAATAGCGGTAAGCATTTAAACGTCATACACTACATGTACCATTGCATTATATGTACCAGTTCTTTCGAGTGATATCCTATAAAATATCTTACGCGTCAGTTGCATTTTCTTGGTTTACACACAAGTTTAGCCATAGGGATAACCCCTAAGCGGAAACAAGATCCTGCTTTGTGGATGTAGCTTGGACCCCCCCCTTTAAAAGGGTACAATATTCTAAAACAATAAACTACCTTCGGTCGTTTTTTTTTTTTTTATTCGGCTCAACATCCGCTACAGCAAGAGCTCCTACTGTAAACGTTTTGAGGCTAAACACCCTATGATCGCGGTAGCACAACTATTTTTTGAATCCCTTAACGAGCACAACGCATACGAGCAACCTCCTCATTTTTATATGGGAGTCCACGCCGGGAGGCGCGAGAAGTGGAGTATTCTATGGTAAACCAATCGAACGCGTTGCGTGACTACTTTATAGAAGCTTTACTGTAACCTTATGCATGCTATAACAATCACGAAATTGCGCAAGTCGTCCGAATCTCGTTTTTGCATCGCTTTTTGTCTCTATCCCTTGTGAACTGAAAACTTGTCAGCCACTATAGATAGCTTTCAGAGCCTAAACTATCTCGAATTCGACTTCGACTTTGATTGTGCACAAGATCAAGAAAAAGCTACTGATGTAGGCTACCGCAGGAGCACTAACTGGAAAAGAAAAAGATGGAGCGCAAATACGCTTTTTTGAGCATGACCATGACGTTTGATGCAAAAAGGTAAACAAATAATTGAAGAGCGTAATTATTTGTTTGGTAAGTTAATGATGTTTTGTGGTAACAATCACGTTATCGATAATGACATTATGATATTATTTCTCTTATTGAGTCGTTGTAATCAATCATGTTTCTTTATAATTAATAGCCCAGTTTCGAATTCGGCATGTCCACTGAATAAAAGCAATGACAACGCATTTGTACAGGGTTAGCCTCGACTTAAGGTTATTCCTCACAATTGCACTGCGCATCCTTTCTGCGCATAATTTCTGGCGTCATTTAGCGCGCCCGGGTGCACGCGCATATTGAAAACATGGCGGATTTGCGTTGATATTGAGCGCTGTCAGTTGGAAAATGGCTATAGCTCACCAACGAGCACGGGCACCCCGATTTTTTTTTTCAGTCATTGTAATCAACTTATCATAAACTTTGCTTGAGGAAAGACTGATCTGATTCCTATTGCTGAAAATTGAATAAATAACGAAAATAGCAAGCAAAATGTGGTCTTTTCTATTTTGCCCTATGGTAACCATGTCAAGAAATTTGGTTGAAATTTTAATCAAGAATTCAGCTTTCTGTCTAAATCAAACTTAAAAAGTTTATTTGTGTCCGATACAATGCATTGACTCCAGTTTAATGCGTGTTCTCATGAGTCTCGGTCACAAAAATTCACAATTATTACTGGGAATGCGTTCTTATAATAAGCATTAAATAATGCCGAAATGGGTCTTTTTTCAATGCCCCAGTGCTCCTTAATGAGTATGGGCACCCCCCTTTTTTATTTCAAAATTGAAGTTCTCATATGATAAATATTTAGTGGGCAAAGTTTGAACGAAAATTTATCGTCAGTTTTTTTTTCAGGGGAATTACCTTAAACTAAAATATTCACAAATTCCAGCGAGAAGATGACCTGTTAACAGCTCTTTGTATTGTTTAATTTTCAAATTTGTGGCACCTTCCCGCTGGTATTTATGAATATTTTTTTCAGGTCGAGGCTAACCCTGTACAGATGCGTTGTCAGTGCTTTTATTCAGCGGTCATGGCGAATTCGAATTCGAAACTGGACTATTTTGTTCACAGGTTCTGGATGCTCTTATTCTGCTGCCGGCAAGGCGTTTCTCTTTTCTTTATACAACATCAATGGATATGCGCCTGTAAGGCTCACTAAGTACGATGATATTCGCCAGCAAGCCATGTACCACTGTTCCGGATATGGACCCACTTTTGGTGGACATGATATCTACATATCAAACCAGGCTATGAACAACAACAACTCACACACCCATTGCGGACACACGTACACCGCTCCTCCAGGGTATCCTCGCCATTCCAATTGTCCGTTTTTTGCTGGTAGCTATAAGTTTTCTCCCACAGATATCGAAGTATTTTATGAAACATTAGCCTAGGAAGGGCCTAGAATGAGAAACTATGTATCACCTGACATGTACTTGGTAAAAAAAGTATTTGGTATCATTAGATATGCATAACGCTTGCCAATAATTGAATTTAATAAACCAAACACTAAATCTTCAATGCAAACTGACCCCATTATTTACCATTCACTTGTTAAAAAAAAAAAAGAAAAAAAAAAGCTAACTGAGGGAAAGTAGCTTTGTCGGTGCGGATGAAGATTCCACTCCTGTTCCCTGAAATGCTTGTCACTAGATTGTTTTGCATCACATGAGTCGCAGTCCCAGAGATAACTAGACCATCATGTGAGCGGCGTAAAGAAAGCCTAACAGATTACTTCATTTAAAGATATTGTTGAGAGCGCCACATCACGTGCAGGAATTCTGTATTTAAAAGATTAAAGTCATTCCAATAATATTAATATTAAAAAAAAAAAAATAAGGAGAATAGAGATAATTCAAAAAGATCGAAAAAGAGTCGATAGTAAGTCAGTCAGTCAATGAGTAAGTATCCGGGCTTTTTAAAACAATATGAGTCACAGGAACATGAATATAGTTACACACCGGCACTGTAAGGGCGGCAAATAATTGTGAGGAGAAAATGAGATCACGAAAAATTAATTCTACTGTTTTTGGCCAGCAATTGGCGTGGAACAACGAAGAAGAGATGTCACCGCAAGTTTTTTTTTTTTTTTTTTTTTTTTAGCAATTGGCGTGGAAAAACGAAGAAGAGAGGTCACCGCAAGTTTTTTTTTTTTTTTTTTTTTTTTCCATTAGCGTTGCAACAAACTAAGTATCGAAAAATCTTTCTCAACTTAGTAACTAAATAAGTAGGTTACTTATTAGATAGCTTGTTTTCTTTCTCAGTTGCTTAGTTAAATATTTGATTAGTTAAATGGTAGGAAGTAAGTGACAAACGAAGGGAGAAGATAGGAAGTAAGGAAGCAAGGTAAATGGGTTGATGGCTCAGTAAATAAATGAATAAGGAAACAAACTGATGCGATAAAAGAATAGAAGATATCCTTTATTTAAGGTAATTCCTTAGTATTGCATTGCGCATCCCTACTGCGCACGATTTTCGCGTCATCAGCGCGCGCACATGGGCGCCTGCACGTGCAAAACGTAAGAGATTTCCCTCAAACTATGCTCGATAACGGAATAAATTCTCCTTTTCTCTTAAACGAGCACGGTGACCCCCGATTCTCTTTTCAGGCATTTGCTAAGAATAGTCTAATTAAGAACATATTTGAAGAGGAAAGAAAGTTTGATAGTAGAACACGATTTTTTTTGGAAAATAGTTCCCAACTGGGTGTATTTTGGCTAAGCCAAGGACCGCAAGTTAACCGCGGAAATGTCCGAAAAGTGCAATATTCCCCCAAACAAGCAATCAAAAATGGCTTAAATGAAGCAATACTGCTTATGTCAATAAATGAAGCTTTACCTTCAAGACAAAACTTTGTGCCTTTCAAGTAACCAAGATTTAATTCTGTACGAAGATGATTCGAACTTTTAACGCGCAACCAGTAAAAATACCCCATTTTAAGAGCCTGCTGACGCGTAAACAAGCACGGTGACCCCCCTTTTTTATTGCATTTTTATAATGTTCATATCATGAATGTTCATTACGCCAAGTTTCAAAAAAAGTTTGATAGTAGAAACAATTCAAGGGAATTACCTTAACGTTGTCAAATGGGCTGTATAAATGTAATAATCATCATATTTTGATCTGTTTAAGCAGATATTTAACCAAACACAACCGTTATCAAACGTAGTAAATAATTCTGTAATTCCTTGAAGTATTGTATCAAGTTCAGCGTTTTCTATTGTATTCAAGTTCAGCGTTTTCTAAACTAAACACAATAAAGATGATTAGTACTGACTTTATCTTTGTCTACAACCTCCAAGAAACTTGTGTGCTGCTCTTCCTTATTATCATGTAGTCAATAAGCGAATAAGATTTTCTGAGGTGACCAACCAGGGAGCCGTGGTCATGTAAGTTATTTGAATATTATGTGACGCACGCTGTGACGTCACAGTTTTTCAATGAGATAAAAGCTGACACGAGAGTTTCTTTTCAGACACAGTAAAAAATAATAACAACAACAACAGCAACAGGTATAGACAGGAGCCATCACAAGGAGCCTACAACTACCCCATATTCCTGTCATGGCGTCATTACAGACCGATCTATTTTAAGTTTGAATTTATCTGACCAATTGCAATCACAAGCATGGACTAATGTTGACATGTCGACAAGTTCACGTGAGGCCGCATTGTTTTATCCTTGCCGAAGTTTATGTAGATTGCAACTGGCTATTTCGCTCCTGAGCACAGGACGACCTCAATGACGGACAGAAAAAGAAGTCATCCTTATTCAAGCACTACCGGCTCCAATATAATGCTCGGATACCACAGCGGCTCTAACAAAAATATTTTCGCGCCCGCGAAATGTACGAGCAAAGTTGTTTGCCTTGTTAAGAAGATGTTATTCACATATTTCATGTTCCACTGTTCCACTTATGGACCTACTTTTGGCGATCATGATATTTTGATATCAAACTAGTCTCATTACTACAAAAACTCCCGTACCGATTGCGTGCATGCGTAAACCGCTCCTCCGCGGTGTTTACCAATCGTCCATTTTTTGCCGGGAGCTTTACATTTTCTCTCACGGATACCGAAGTGTTTTATGAAACATTAATATTGGAAGGACCTGCATGAGCAGTTGTTCCTCAGCTGACATGTATTCTGGAAAAACAGAAGCATTTTAGTTGGTTTACCATCACATATGCACAACGTCTGCCAACAATTGATATTAATTAACCTAACACTAAAACCTCAAACGGACTCCATTATCTGCGCGCCATTCAGGCCCCGTCCACACTAATCCGTTTTTAAACGAAAACAGGGCTGTTTTGCTCCGTTTTCAAAAAGGTTTGCGTTCACACTTATCGCTTTCTTGTCGTTTTCGCCCGTCCACTCTACAACGCCGTATCCGTTTTGAAAACGCTTTTATACCTCAGTGCGCATGCTCAAATGAAATCGACGCATGCGTATTTCAATATATCGGTCCGCGAAATTGGCGCCATTCTTGATACTCACGGTCGAGTGGTCTGGCGCCCTGTCGTGTCTATTTTGATGGCGTCACCGTTTTCAGATAGCATCGTTTTCTCCGTCCACACTAGAAAACAGCATTTTCAAAAAAAGCATCGTTTTCAAATCGCTCCACTCTGGAGAGCGTTTTCCAATGGCACCGTTTTCGGTGATCGTTTTCGGCGTTGTAGTGTGGACGATAGCTGTATCCGAAGCAAAACAGCTTTGTTTTCGTTTGAAAACGGATTAGTATGGACGGGGCCTCACTCTTTAGAAAAAGAGAAAAAAATGAGCTAAAGGAAAATGGTTTTGTCGGTTTGACTTCTGTCCAGTGTGGCCTAAAATGCTTGCTACTAGATTGTTTTGCATCACATTACTGCATGAATTATATTCTTAGAGACCGGATTCGCTTGAGTGGCGGAAATCCAGTCTAAGAGACTACTTAATCTAAAGATATTATTCAGAGAGCCACTCTAAACAAGTGGAGTCGGTCGCTCGGTCGGTTAGTCGGTCGGCCAGTAATTATGAATTACAGAGACATGAATATAGTTACACGAATGCGGTGTTAGACCGCTAGTAGTTGTGGAGAGAAAATCAGATCACCACAAATTTATTTCTTTAAACTTCATTTTTTTTTTCTGCCCTGCAATTGGCTTTGGATTCGAGGAAGAGAGGCCCACCGCAAGTTTTTTGCCAATGGCGTCACCATAAAGTGAGGCAAAGAAAAATTTTTTTTTTTTTTTAACTAAGTAACCAAATGAGTAGGTTACTTTATTTAGTTACATTGTTTTTTCATTAGTTTGTTACTTAACTAGTTAAATGATTAGTTAAATAGCAAGGAAACAATTGACAAAGGAAGGAGGAAAAGAAATAAACTAAACGTTGTAAAAATGTAAATCATAGTATCTTGATCTGTTTAAGCAGGTTTTTACTCAAATACAACTTATCAAATGCAGTACTTTTAACAAATGCCTTCAACTGTAAAATTCTGTAACTCATCGAAGCGTAAGTAGGCGCTTCATTCCAGGTTGGAAGACAAACATTGATTTACCTTTTGGTGGCGTCCAAGAAAACAGTTTCATCTTCCAACAGAAAACCAGTTAAGATTATGATGTATGCTTTTCCAATATAACGTCACAAGTTAATTGAATGGTTTTAAGACGGGGCATTGTTGACGTTAACAAATTGAAATTGAACTCTATCTGCTTCAGTAGTAATTAGGGATCTTATCACTTTCCTTTAGTTCCTTTACTGCCTAAACTTTGAATGAATAAATCCTCATCTGTTTTTTGTTTCTTTCCTCCAGTTTGTTTGAGAAAACAGCCAGAATTTAAGGTCGCAGAAGCTTCATATTACCAAGCTATATACCCAGAAAAAGATTTTAAAAAGCAACTTTATCTTTTGAATTGGTAACAAGGACATTATGCAAAGCATGCCCTCCCTCGCTACTCAGGCTCTCAGCATATAATTGACTATAACGGAAAATTACAGGCAACCATTTGAAAAATAATCTGCAGTATCTTTCAAGCCAATTAGGGAATACAATTGCTGTCTACTGCCACGAAATCGGATATAAACCAGCTTGAAACCTGTCGCTCTCAATTTGCAGTCATCTGTTGAAGTGGTTTCTATTGGCAACAAATCATGAAGAAAATGGAACTTCTAATTCATGAACTAGGAAACTATCTGCTTGTATTGTCGATCATTGTCTCTGCGTCGAATGCTTCTAATGGTAAAATTTTCCTCTTTTTTGTAACTTTAAAACATCACTTTAGTTGCAGTCTGTTTTTCCTTCGAATTTTCATTACTATACCTTTCCTCTTTTGTTTTATATCTCTACAATTTAAGTCATTGATGTTGGTGCTAAAACTCTCTGATACTCCTGGTTTCAAACTATTTACTACAACCGGTTAAAAGCACTCATTGTTTGCCACAAAGTGCTTAAAAATCAAACGCAACTGGTTAAAACCAATTTTGTATTATCCAATATCTAAAGGGAAATCGAGCCAACACTTTTCGCAAATTATGTAGCGAATATTATTTAGGGGAACAAGGGTCACAGGAACCGCTAATAGCTGTTATTGAAGTTGAGCCTGCTGTCAAATATTTCTTTGTTTAGAAAGACACACAAACGAGGCGAAAGGGTCAATACAAAAAAAAATTGACCCTTTCGCCTCGTTTGCATGTCAAAGCGCTGATAACTGCGATAAGAACTTCTCTTTTACATTCCTGACCCAGGCCTTTAACTGATTGTAAACAAAATGCCCAATGCCAGGCCAGGGTGAAAAACACACCGTATTTCAGTCCAATGTGTATCAATTAAGTTTAGTGTCTTCACTCGTAACCTGAAGGCTTTTGATTTTTTGTCATTGTAACTCTTGTATATAGTTTTATTTCCATTTGCCTTTTTTTAAAAGTACATGTAATTCTTACCGTAGTATCTTAGTGTCTTAAGTAATTATATATTTCAATTAGACTCTATTTCTTTATTTTATTTTTCTGCAAATTTATTGTTCTGTTCTTGAGATATTTTTTTATGGCCCATTATTGTCTTAGCACGATAATGGGTTTTATGCAGGGGCGGGGCCTTATCTTATCTTATGGTACAAGCTGCAGAGGTTGATAACAATAACGATAATGGGCTACACCACACACGGAGCGAGCTACAAATTCGTGAGCTCTGCTCTCCCTCGCCCCTTTTTCTGCCAGCGCCGATCGTGATAACTGTTTAGCTTGCGAAGCTTTCTTCACTTTCTTTCGTTGGCCCTCCACCATCCCCTGAACTCCGCCTCCGCTCTTCCTACCATACTGGGCTGGCTGTTTTTCGCCCCAACTTAATTCACTGAATCAAATAGAGGGATGTTTAATTCACTAATTTGACACATAAGCATTTGAATGCATGGTTTGAAATAAACGCCACGTGAGTGGCCAATTTAATCCAAACAAATGTCTCCGTGATTCAGTGATTTCTGGCCGCGTGCACGACCGCAATTATAACCTTTTATTCTAGTCTTTAGTGCGCTAGGCTTATATCAGGTTTAGGCGCCGCTCTCGGCATAAAATATATTTCATATAGTTTTATTCATAGATAGTTTTATAGTCTTACGTTTTAAACATGAGCCTCTGGCTCGGGCAACTGGGCAACCATGCCTCACGTATGATAATGAACTTGATTGATTGATTGATTGATTGATTGATTGAAATTTACACCTTTTTTCAGACATAAACAGCCGAAAAGCCATACCCTTTTGATAGCCCATATAGCGGAGTAATCCCAACCCCTCCCCTCTCGAGCCCAGAACACAGCACAGTTTCTCAACAGGAAATTTTCGCGCGACATTTTACGGGTCATGTTTGGATGCTTTTGGCTTTAAAATAAAAATTGTTTGCTTTGAACGTCTTATTGAATCTTTTTATTTATTATTCTTTTAACCATTTTTGGCAATGCGCAAAGAGGTCCTTTCAAGTGACTATTGCGTGACAGACAAATTAGGTCCACTTCGGACGCTAATATTTCCATTTCAGCTTCATGCAACATGCGCGAGGAGAACAGCACACGAGTATTTGGTTTTAGCAAGCAAGGGACTTGCACTGGAAGGCTTCACTACTTTTATGGATAGCAGTTTAAGGACAAGGGCTAGCAATGTGGTTATTAATGAGGTGGAGAGCGTTAGTACTCAGCGCTTATGTAAAGCCGGAAAATAATTTTTTATACCAGGTTTTACACTGACATTTCATCTTTCGAAACGTCAAAATCTTAGGTGTTTTACCGGGTAGCAAATTTGCAGATTGAAAAATTGTGCATAATTAAGAATTTTTAGGACATGAATTTCAGTGATTTTAAGCGGCTAGTCGTGGCCTTGAAAATTAATCCACAGAAGTATAATTGGCCTCAAAAGACTTGCAAACTCCTCAAAAATATACTTCCAGGCTCAAAATGGAGTGTTATTTTGATGCGGATTAAACAGAGCGAAGTTTATGATCACGTATTAGTCATTGGATTTTACGTGTTTTTGACCAGACGTGAGACCGTAACGGATTTTTGATTTTTTGGCGGGTTTAAAAGTATATTTCAAGAAAAAGAAATCATATCATGTTTCTAGGCTTACCATAGGCTATCTCTGGGAAGAATATAAAAAGTTTTGATTTTTCATTATGTGCCACGACTGGCTTAACGATAGTGGACATTCCCTCTTAAAGGTCCGGTAATACGGGCACCATTTTTCTTGTCTCGCAACATTGTTGCATTGCAAGTTGAAACTCAGTATTGCCCGTATTACAACGTTTGTGATCAACTTGTCTCGCAGCAAAAAAGGTGTTGCAAGTCTGCAGAATTTTACACGTATAATTGGTCAATCGTGTGTAACTGAATATGGTTCCTTCTTTCATATATTTTAGTGTTTCGACGAACTTTCGCTTCGACTTCTGGTCGTCATTCTCTCCTTAATTTTTCGTATAGCGAAGTTCTCTCAGTATGAAGCTCAGTTTCGTTTCAGATAGCTAGGCGAAAAGTTGTATTTTAGTAACAGTTCTTCCAACCCTTTTGACTTTTTTGTTGCTTGTTTTGAAGGGACAAACAATATCTTCTAAAGACTATGATAGCCCTCGAGGTCCTTTTACAGAGCAAATTTATGATTTTAATTTCCGAGATTTACTGGTCTACTTCGATTGTAGGCTGTCCTCACGGTCCGCCATGTTTTTTACTTGCCATGTTGCTGGGCTTTGCGAAAGCCAATCAAAAGCGTTGAATTCAAATTTGTTGCGAGATAAGTTGAATCTTCAGTGGTAATACGAGCAGCAAAACTAAAATTTGTTGCACAAAGTAGAACTCGAGTCTACTTTGCGCAACATGCCACCTCAACTTGCAACACTGTCTTTTGTTGCGACACAAGTTGGTCACAAACGTGGTAATACGCGCAACATAGGGTTTCAACTTGCAATGCAACAATGTTGCAAGACAAGTTGAAGAAAAATGCTGCCCGTATTACGGGACGTTAAGTCTCTGCATTGAGTGGGGCGAACGATAGTGACTTGCCACAGAACTCATTAAAGTTAAGGGGAAAAAGAGGCCCACCTATGTCCGAAAACAAACACGAAGATGGCGATTATGGGAAATGGAAGTATCACCGGATCGCGACGAGCAAAAAATATAGTTTTACAGTATATAATTGCGGCTTCACTAGTCGAGTTGAGTGAAACTCCTGAATGCTCGCAAATTTTGCTTTGTTTTGCACGGACAGCAAACCACGACTGCAAAGGCAACGGCAACTTCGCCAAACAAAAGATTTAATGAGCAGAACAATAGCTGTGCACGTGCATTATAAATCTTTTTAAAACATAGATAGGACCCTGCGCGCACTCTGATTGGTCAAAAACCCATGTTTTATCAGAGTATAAACCGTAGAAAAAGCCTGTTATATTGTTTTGCGCGTGTAAAATCTATACTTTAAAGCGAATGAAGAAGCCTAAGCCGTGTATTACACTGTGATAAAACACGATGGTCATTTGAGAACACGAGGGAAATGTAGAAAACACTCGCCTGCGGCTCGTGTTTTCTACATTTCCCTCGTGTTCTCAAATGACCATCGTGTTTTATCACAGTGTGATATACGGATTAGGCTTCTTTATTTGTTAAGTAAATTTCGTTGCCGTTCTCTGCCAAACTACAACGTAAAAATTACAAAGTCTTGCGTATTTTGGAGAACCTAGGCCACGACGTCAAAGATTTTGGACTTCCTTATGGAAATGATCGCTGGCACTGCTTATTTAGTTTGAGCAGGTTTTTAGACTGATTTGCGCTCTGAACGGGTTTAATCACTTACGAAATTGAAGAGTATAATTTAAATCCACTTTTTGGTAGGCGTCGTCCCTGGCGTCGCCGTCGTCAATGTTTTTAAAAGGACGTTACGTTTGCGCCCAAAAGTTCCCACGTACAGTTTTTTTTTTTTTAACTTTGACTGCAGGTAGAAAATGATAAAGTTACATTAAAAACGTAAAAATAAATCGGGTGTCACCGCACCCGTTTTGAAGATAAGGCGTATCACAGACCATAGCATTTCTACAACCGTGGACAACTTGTGTTGGAAAATGGCAAAAACTTGAACTCATAACCGTAATAACTATTGAATAAGTGCCAGCACCCCCATTCCCCCTTTTAATGTTGGATAATAGTCAAATGCAAACTTGCGTTAGATCAGAGTGCTTTGTTAACATTGCACAGGGGTGGGGAGGGGAAAAATGCAAAAGTAAAGGAAATTTCCAACCCTTGTGACCAAGGTTGTAGGGTTCCCTGTCACTCGAGGTGATTCTGGCCGGATTCTTTACTATCGGCATATATTTCAGTTGAAGAATCATATCTAAGTTATGTTTGTTTAACACAGCATACATAGGCCTATTTGATAGATCTTTGCTACATATGTCATTAAATTAGGTAGAATTAGCCTAAACATTTGCAACATTTACTTCTATGTCGCGCACACCTGTATCCATGTAACAATTCGACCCTATTTGAATAGCATATGAGAAATAATTAAAACGTCCCATGTACAGATTTTTTTTTTTTTTTTGCTTTTAGTTCAATGGAAAAATCAGAAAAGGAAGTGATCTGCCGAAAAAAAGTGGGGATCACCGAGCATGCAACAAAAATATTCGCACACCAAGTTATCGCAAAGGTCATCAGCTCTATTTTTTGTTGAGATTCGACTCATTGCGCGCGCTTGAAATACATGACCTGGCACACGCCACGTCATGTATAGTGTGCGCACTAGAGATGCCCAGAAGCAATGGGCGCGAACTTTTGGTAGTGTATTGTTTTGGCTCATTTCTATTGCAAGATTTGTTTAAGTCACCATTTAGTATTCAAATTTTTACGCAGAAAGAGCTTGGAACTCGCTGCTCTCGCGACTTTGCTTACGCGACAGCTGGTGAACTATCGTCAACTATCACGAACTTCTTTGGCCGTTTGACCATGTGAATGATAGTTAACAATTATCCTGCGAAATCGCGCGGAATATCGTCTGATACTTAGCCGACTCGGCCTACGGCCTCGTCGGCTAAAATCAAACGATATTCCGCGAGATTGAGCAGGATAATTGTTTTATTATTCAACAAATTGATAGCAAAACAGCCTAAATCTTTGTAATAGGAAAGGTGGACATTTTTTCACTTCACTTTTTCTTCTCACGTACGAAGCTACGTATACCGCCGGATATCTGTTATCTACGGATGACAGATATCGAGAGCATCATGACCATATTTGGATAGTGTTACAATTTGTTGAATAATAATTGGTGATAGTTGATGATAGTTGGGGGAGAATCAACAATCATCGACTATCGCTGACTGTTACAGGTGCTAACTATCGCAGGTGTCAGAAAATAGCCCTTGGGAACCCAAGAGGAACCCTTGATTCGCGACAAAATGTACGTTTCCCTCCGGTGGAGGGTCGTGTTGTAAGCCCACGCTCAAATTCAAATGGACGAATCAGAGTTGAGAATGAAATCACGTTGCGAGCGGCCGTTGTGGCATGCTTTATCAAAAGTCTTTAAGGAAAGCCAAAGAGGTGAATTTTAAAACGAATTATTCGTTCTTCACGGGTCTTTCGGCCGCCCGAAGCACACCCATTTGGAGTGAAATTTAGTGGGCGTTATGGAACTGTTATTTTTATTGCGATTCGCGACTTTTCCTGTTGAGGAGGAAAACGATTTGTGAAGTGACGTCTGGCCAGCGATGCATGGAGTGGTCTGCCTTTCCATTGTTTTTAGAAGGAGGAGTAACGGTTTCAAATGACTTAACTAAACGGCGTCAGAATGGCTTTAAAATCGGCACAAGAGCGGACAAGTTCGCGACAAAACTTTATTTCAAATGAGATAGTTATTTACACAATTCTTTTCACGATCGTGATTTTCCTATACAATTCTCTATATACACAAGCTGTCGCATACGCCACGTATTTTGAGCTTGGGGAGCCTGTGGTGTGCGATCAAGCGTCCTACACACTTATCCTTATGTTTGTGTATGCCTTTTCAGAACGAGGAGTATTCACACACCTTTTTCGCCTTATTATTTGTGTTAGACTCATCATTAGCGTGTATGTTTACTTCACGGCTGTGACGGTTCGCCACGAGCCGTCTCGGATTGTCGAGTTCCGCGCCAACTTGGCGACTCGTCTCGGATCGTCACGATCCGCCAACTTTTTAAGGGTAAGTATACACTACCTGAAGTTCACTTCCGCCATTCCATTTTCGCGACATGACTTCCGGTGTGACGGTCGAGACAGTCGGTAACGATTCGTGACGGGTTGAGCTTAACGACCTCGTCGAGGGAGCTCAAGCGAAGACAACAAAATCATATGAAACAAAATACACAGTAAACGTTTTTCAAGGTAATTTTGTGCATTAATCACTACCAATAAAAATTCTCAAAACAATGCTGTTTTTTTAAAATGATGTGCAATAAAATTAAACGCCAACTATATGCTACAGTCTGTGAATGCGAAATCAGTTTCAAATTAAATTTTACACCACCGATCGGTTGCCGTGTTTTGGCTGTCAAATGTTCAAAATATGACCATTAAAACTTGGCAAAATGTACCAGACAGCTCACCAGACTGATGGCTTTAATGCCCTTCGACTTAACGCATTAACTCAAGCTTGCCTGCTTGTGCTATGATTCCAACCAGCAAAACTTCACAAGGCACGATGAGCGATTCAATTTCTCACCATCTTTTCGGGCTGCCAAATCGGGCAAGTTTGCGTTGCTTTAAAGAGCGACCAAGCACAGTGTTTTCATCTTGCAGTTCTTTCCTTACAGAGTCGTAAATCTTTTGAACATTTCTTCTGTTTTCACCGAACTTTAGGCATTTCTCCCAAAGATTTAGAGATTCAAAGCTGATATCGCTTTCATTTAGCTTCATTAACACGGCGCTCGCTTGCGAGGGTTGTCCAATATACACGAACTGATACGACCCGTATAATGGCATCTTCCTTTTATTGCACGACCCGTTCGATTCGCACGAGTCGTTACATGTTTTGAAGCCATTGTTTATGGGTCGTAACAGTTGGTGGACTGTATATCATTTAGAGAGACTTAGAGCGTATATACAATACCACGACCGTGCGATTCGTACGAGTCGTGCGGGTCGTGAAACAATAGTTTACGGGTCGTACAGTTGGT
>JAHPZR010055934.1:130000-132439 GCA_019787425.1 Platygyra sinensis | reverse complement strand
ACAGAGATCTTTCCATACAAAAGCTCTAAGTCTGTCACGTATGTTCGTACAAATTCCTCCGCGCTCCGCGATCCCATATCTTTATCTAACTGTAACATGTGTCGTACACCATGATCTACCGCATACTTCTCTGCTGCGCTAAAGTGTGCGTCACAAACACCTTTCTGCTTCAGATGATCAAGTTCATTGGAACAGAGGCTTGCAAGTATACGATGACCGTCCTTCTCGTCTATGGTGAAGTCATGCTCCTCATAACTAGATGCGTCTGTCAACCAATCTTTAACTGACTTGTGAATAACATGGAGACAGCCATCACGAATAGGAAGAAGTGAGGACACACTGCTAATAGCTTTAAGTACTTTCCGCCTTGCAAGTGGTGAGCTGGCATTGGGTCCCAATAGTTTAGAAACAAAGTCAATTGGCATGGGCTCCTGAGAGGCGATAACAGCAGAAAGAAGGTTCAGAAAATCCTCTTCGTTGACGCCTACTTCCTTCTTAAGTTCGTTCTCTAGTCGTTTGAAATAAGAATGGTAGGCTGAAGAAATTGCTAATGGCAAGCTATCATCAAGATTTTCTTGCTCCAGAACTGATTTATTCTCTTCAATAAATAAAACAAGAAAATAGGCATACAGCATGAGCCCTTCAGATTTTTCAACAAGCTTTTCGACAATGACGCGTTTCTTTTCTGGTTTAATCAGATGTCGTGTTCTGTTTTCAATGAGACGCTTGATATCTTCTATATTCTTATCATCATTTGATTCCAGTTGAAATGGCTTCAAATGTTTTAATGCCTCGGCAATGTTCCTCTCTGGTCGGGTCGTACAGAGGAATCGAATCCAGCATGGAAGCTTGCAAAGGTGGTTTGCAAGAACATCAAGTAGCTCATTGCGTTCTTGGTAATCACTTTCGTCCAAACCATCTATCACCATGAGCATGTTTCTTCCAGGATCAGCTACAGTGCTTAGAGGCTCTTTAAAAAGCAGTGCAAACAGCTCCTCAACACTCATGCTGTTAATGCCTTTACCCAGATTTCTTGACAGCTGTTTCACAAGAGCTTGTTTGTACTCTGGCAAGGCGTGGTACAAGTGACAGGCCAAGGACTGAAGCATCAACTGAGGATTTCGGTAACGAGCATTGTTATGTTGACAAAAGTGGCTTCCTGACAGTCTGCGAGCTTCTTGCATTCTTTTGCAGATAACAGCAGAGATGACCGACTTCCCCATGCCTGCATTTGAACTGATCACCATCACGCGGTTTTCAGAATTTCTGTTGTCTAACCAGTTTTCAACTTCGTTAAACACCCACTCACGAGTGCCTTCTTGATATCGCCTTACAAGATACTCAATATCTCCTTTGAACTCTGACTTGGCAAGATTCTGCAGGACTTGTTCTTCTGCTTCTGCATCTCTTCCTTCTTTCAAGCTGTCAACAGCTTGCTTTACCGCTTGCAAAGTTTCGAAGTGTTCTTCTTGAGTCTTTACTACACCCTGGACAATTTGTTGTGTTTTGTTCTGTGTCTGATGTAATTCTTGAAACATTTCACGATCTTCGTATTGTGTCTGGCGTAATTTTTCAGCGGTGTCTTGTTGCTTCAGATGGACATCTTGATGAGTTTTCAAAACTTCCTTAACCACTTGGTGTGTGTCTTGGTTGATTTGCCATAGATCTTCAACTGCCCTCTGTGTATCCTGAAGAGTGCTATGATCTTCGTGCTGTATTTGACGTGCTTCTTGTTGAGTTTTCAGACCTTCCTTAACCACTTGGTGTGTGTCTTGGTTGATTTGTCGTACATCTTCAACTGCTTGCTGTGTATCCTGAAGAGTTGTATGATCTTCGTGCTGTATTTGACGTGCTTCTTGCTGGGTTTTCAAAACTTCCTTTACAATCTCATGTGTGTCTTTGTAAATCTTCCAAACAGCTTCAACTGCGTCGTGTGTATCTTGAAGAGTTTTGTGATCTTCCTCTTGTTTCTGGCGTAGTTCTCCAAGCTGTGACTTAATCTCCTCGTCACTTTTAGCCCACTCCATCACAGCGCTGATATAATCTTCCCCGCAAGGTGCTGACTTTAATCTGACCACCTCAACCGGATTCAACCCAAGTGCTACAAGAACAGCACTTATTTCCCGCCATTTGACATTAAACACAGCTGTTTGAACGCCTGTGGATGTCACATGACCATAAAGCTCATTACGATACAGCTTAATACGACTAAGATTAGCCTCAAGAGAGGTGTCACTTGAAGGTGGTGGTTTGTGCCACCCTGAGAGGGGAGGGGATAGTCCACAAATGTTGGTCAGAAGAAGGAACAGAAGAGTGATATCAAATGTTTTAGAGTCTGGTGTGGCTCCACCAGGTGGGAACAGTAGATCCCACTGAGGTTTATGTAAAACCCTTCTCGTTTTAAGAGAATTCAGAGTTGGATAGTTTGCATTAAGACTA
>JAHPZR010055934.1:122500-127500 GCA_019787425.1 Platygyra sinensis | reverse complement strand
CATGAATAAGGTGGCAGTTCATCGGCAGAATGTGACTTTGAATCCCATTTGAGTGAGTAGTTTTTAGGTACTACTTGAGGATTTGAAACTCACAGAGTTAATGCCACAGCAACAAACAACTCTCACTGCCATTCCTCTTGCCAAACAGATTTTTTTACCACTCGGATTCTGGGTGGTCTCATGATCATGACAGGCTGCAACCAGGGTCTTTCTACCAATGACCAAGGGAGGCAGAGGAGACTGACAGCCTGGGAATAAGGTTGATATTGATGGGGATAAAAATTTTTATATTCTAACTATTGCTTTTGGTCCCTTCAGTGACCTTCACTTGTTACAAAGAAAACTCTTGAAAACAAACTTCTGTTGACACTTACCTTTAAGTTATTAGAAACTTTGATAAAAGGTTTGATTGGTAAGGTTCTAAAAATAATACAGACAAACATGCATCAGTTAGTGTGTGACCCTCTTTTTGCAAATCATCTCTGTGTGATAATTGATAACCTTACGAGGACACAATGATCCATGTGTACATTACTGTGCTTCAGGGTGTATTTACCTCAATGTATAATTTATAGCCAGCCCAATTGCAAAGCTAGTATTAAAACTCAAGGAAAAAAATATTAATAAATGCATTTTAGTGCGTTTACACTGAATCAGCTAGATTACGCTGCATAGAGTGATAGTACATGCATTATTAAAAGCTTTGAGTCTCTGTTTAAAACGTACAGTGAGTAACTTAACATGGGCGTGTTAATGCCCATAAAATGTGTCAGTCCCTCAGGAGTCTCAGAAGGATCCAGTCTCTCTTCAAGAACCACATACAATGGAACCCCGCCTAACGAACACCTCATTAATACAGTCACCTTGTTTTTATTACGGCCACTTTATTCTGGCCCAAGCCATCGCTCAGTCAGTCATTTTCTTATTTAACCCTTTAGTGCCCAAGGGGCTTCCCTTTGACGAGTAAAATCGTCTGGCGTTAGACAGAGTCAAATCTATAAGTCACTATTGGGCATTAAAGGGTTAAAGGAGATAGTTTTTTTAACCCTTTAGTGCCCAAGGGGTCTCCCTTTGACGAGTAAAATTGTCTGGTGTTAGACAGAGTCAAATCTATAAGTCACTATTGGGCATTAAAGGGTTAAAGGAGATAGTTTTTTTAACCCTTTAGTGCCCAAGGGGTCTCCCTTTGACGAGTAAAATCGTCTGGCGTTAGACAGAGTCAAATCTATAAGTCACTATTGGGCATTAAAGGGTTAAAGGAGATAGTTTTTTTAACCCTTTAGTGCCCAAGGGGTCTCCCTTTGACGAGTAAAATCATCTGGCGTTAGACAGAGTCAAATCTATAAGTCACTATTGGGCATTAAAGGGTTAAAGGAGATAGTTTTTTTAACCCTTTAGTGCCCAAGGGGTCTCCCTTTGACGAGTAAAATCGTCTGGCGTTAGACAGAGTCAAATCTATAAGTCACTATTGGGCATTAAAGGGTTAAAGGAGATAGTTTTTTTGACCCTTTAGTGCCCAAGGGGTCTCCCTTTGACGAGTAAAATCGTCTGGCGTTAGACAGAGGCAAATCTATAAGTCACTATTGGGCATTAAAGGGTTAAAGGAGATAGTTTTTTTAACCCTTTAGTGCCCAAGGGGTCTCCCTTTGACGAGTAAAATCGTCTGGCGTTAGACAGAGGCAAATCTATAAGTCACTATTGGGCATTAAAGGGTTAAAGAACCTCTTTAATACGACCACCCCATTAATACGACCACCCTGTTAATACGACCAATTTTCCTTGGCCTAAAGGTGATCGCATGAACAGGGTCCCACTGTAATTTAACCCATTTAGCAGGTCTAGGCCATGCAGATGCACAAAGTTGGTTGGGCTTTAGGCAATGTGTGGGTCCAGAAAATATCTGTACCCCCACCACGGAGGGAATTGGAAATTCCAAAGGGGTGGTGGGGTCAAAGACCCAGGAAACTCCGGAGGGGAGGGGGATTGCACGGTCGATTTGGTTTCAAAAATCCTTTCTTACCTATTAAGTAGATCTTTCATATGAAAAATAGTAGCTTGAATATCTGTATTTGAATCGCATTATATTTAAATGAATTTTCTTTCTTCAAAAAGCAATTTGGAAGCTAAAAAATGCGAAGAACGTCACGTTACGTGGAAATGGCCACCATTACTTGTCACCATGGAGTCTCCATGTGGACTGAAAAGCACTGGTGACTAGCCTAGTTTGTTTTTGCATTTCTCTTGAAAGCTGTTGAGTGGCAGTCGATTTCTTTCATGAAAATGAGTTTCTTTATAAAGGTACAAAAGATGTTACAATTTCAGTCACATTTGTATCTTCAGATGTTATGATTGTTCAAGAATAAACAGCAGGGACATGCAATGCAGCTGGTAACTTTAACACACTTTCTTGCCAAGACTAATTTTTCCAGAGGGTATGGGGGTGCAGTGCATAAAACTTGTGGAAATTCCGAAGGGGTGGGGGGTTTCTATTCAAAAAATGGAAATTCCAGGGAGGAGGGGACACCTGCATGAAATTCCCTCAGTTCCTGTATGATATTTGAATTTTTCTGGATTAACCCAGCCAAAACATGGATTTGAAAGAACACACTTTCTAGTCTCTGCATAACAAGACTTATAATTTTCAGCTCTCACTTAACATTCTTTTGTGTGTAATTAACCCCGTGAATGATTATGATTATTATATATAAAATTATTTATAATAAAAAAGAAACCTTGATTTTATTTTAAAAAATGGAGCTAGCAGTATTGAGTAATCTTTGAAAGAAGGAGCCAATCAGTTGACTGTTTCATTAACAATTAACTTACAATGTATATTACCTGAATGTTGTTAGAAGTACACATTAACTCACAGCCTGCATGTAGTTTGACACCTTGGACCTGTACATGAAACCATAACAACACTTATGATTAGAAGATTCAATATATCTAGAAATTATACTAAGTTTATGTCACCAGCTAACTAAACATGTACATAATTTACCTTCAAATTTAGGCGTCAAAAACCAGTACAACTGTAAATAATTTAATTTGTAATTAAAAGCAGTAAATAAAAGATGTTTTTAAGAAACAATCAGAGGTCCTTATCAGACCATGACTATTTTGCTTTGGTGATGGAGTCAATTTACTGGAATTTGTTAAATTTATAGAGAATTAAATAAATGGATAAAAAAGATGTAAATGTAATTTGTTTACCCACAGAGCACCAAGGAGTTCACAAGAACCCGTTCAGAAATGTCCATGCAGTCTAGGATCGAATTGGAATTTAGAAATGTTGGTTTTTAAGGAGAGGGGAAACTGGAGTACCCTGAGAAAAACCTCTCGGAGCAGAGTAGAGAACCAACAACAAACTTAACCCACATATGATGCCGAGTCCAGGAATCAAACACGGGACACACTAGTGGGAGGTGAGCGCTCTTGCCACTATGCCATCCCTGGCCAAACACTCCACTAACTCTAGCGTGTCCTGACCTTAACTCTAACCTAATCCGAAGCGCTAGCCCTAACACTAAGCGCTAGCGCTAACCCTAACCCTAAGCGCTAGCCCTAACCCTAACACTACGCGCTAGGGCTAACCCTAAGCAATAAACCTAACCCTGAGAGTAGCCCTAACACGAAGCGACTAGCGCTAACCCTAACACTAAGCGCTAGTGCTAACCCTGAGCAATAAACCTAATCCTGAGTGCCAGCCCTAACCCTAAGCAATAACCCTAACACTGAACGTTAACTCTAACCTCAACACGCAACTCTGACCCCAAACGCTAACCCTAGTTTCGAGCAGTAACCCTAACCCTAATTCTAATAAAACTGGGAACTCTTGACCCTAGGAGTTAAAGTCAGCATTTGAAAAAACTTAAAAGAAAAAACAACGCTAATAGTATTGTGTAACAAAGCAGTTCCAAAAGACGCGGACTGTGACATGCAAGTGTTTTAGCATACTTTATTTCTGGAATAGGCAACAGAAACGAGGGGAAATAAGTGCAAGGCAGTTTTCTACAGGTATAAACAAATTGGCATACGAAGTTTGGAGCTGTTTTGGCCATTTTCGATTTTAGCTAAAAATCTAGAAGAGGTTCTTGCATGCAGCCTTTCAATTATAATAAACAGAGATCTTTTGGATAAAATGTTACGTCTTTTCTATTGCCTGTTGTTTCCAGTTAGGGGCCTTAAAAAAATGGAAATCCTGGGGGAAGGGGGTTCTAATGGTCTGGGAAATCCCGTCAGGAGGGAGGTAAAAAATGCTTGCCATCAGTTTGGGGGTATGTATTTTTTCTGAAATAACCCAATAAAAAGCTCAAGGCTATGTTTACTGATAAAATTGATATATACATGTAGCTAAATTATAATTACAAAATTTTAATACATTTTATAAGGGTGTATTTCTTAACTCAATGCAGCTAACGGTAAATTACAAACTCAAAAAAAAGAACGATACAAAAAAAAAAAACTAAAAGAACTAAAAGAACTCTGCAATACAGTGAGCTGCTAGTTACTGTATTTGTTTATTTCACAAAAAGCCTAAATTATATATGGACAAATTAAATTATTACAGTCTGATACATGTGTACTGTCTTTAAAATTAATTTTCATTTATTAGTCACATGAACAAAATATTGTATTGTTGCTTATGTTTGGATATAACTTTTGTAGCCTGCGGACTGTTGCTCATTGTAAAGTTCAGTATTTTTGACACTACGGTGGCTGAACTATCCAAAGTTATTATAATTATAAGGTGAAAATGCTAATAAACAAATACCTGATTTCTTAATCAAGGCAATGAAGGAGTCATTCATCTCCTCTCCTTTCTTTAAAGTTATAACCTTTCTAATTTTCAGCTAGATTCAAGCACATTTTCAATGATTTGTAAAGCCACCACGATCCTCCTCCCCCCTCACCAGCCAGACAATGGAGATCGACGATTTTCGGAAGTAATTTGCTATGAGTGTAAATCAAACGAGATAGGACCATAGACGTGAAGGAAA
>JAHPZR010055934.1:100000-115000 GCA_019787425.1 Platygyra sinensis | reverse complement strand
AATATATACTAGACTCTTATGTGGTGGAAGTTTCAAACTTTCAGGGAGTTTCTGTTGAGGAAATATTTAACTTAAGAAGTGTAACATCAGCAACTATTGCCCCAGCATTAAACCTTTTTATTAATCTGCCAGATTCATTTGCATTGTGTGTTGCAACTTTGAAACCATACTTTCTGTACAGCTGTATGACAGCTACCTGATAAAGCAGGATTAACGCAACAGTGGACAGCTGTTTCGTCCTTATTTGGACTCGTCGGCACTGTGTTGTGAATGTAACACCAGCCCAAGAGCCAAAGTTCGTAAATTGCAAAATGACCCATTTCCGTACTTTGAACTCACTTACTGTTGCGTCTTTCAGGTGGTATCAGTCTTGCAATCTATTGTTTCGCAGGTTGTCTTCACATTCAACAGAAAGAGAAAACAAACAGCGGTTACAAACATAACAGTACGTAAGGTTTCGCATGGTATATTTAACTTGACGTTTCGTATGCTACAACATACATCTTCAGAAGTGACGGTTACAAAATATGACGGGATTTAAAAAGACGAAAACTAAAGCGAGGTATTGGTAACTAGCTAGACAACAATGGAAAAAAGAAACTACATCCGGTGTGAATTAATAAAGAAGGAGATTTTCACTACCGACGTTTCCATTTAGGGCGGGTTTCAAGTCCCGTATTGACAATGTTTCCTTGATTTTACACTGTAAATCACATTGACCACTTGCTAAGATCTCAAAATAGTCCCATTTGATGTTGTGACCAGTGGAGTAACAGCGGAGGCCTGACCAATTTGAGTGAGAGCTTTGAAGTGCTCAGTCTTTCTGTCATGTAATCTTCTTTTAGTTTTGCCGATGTAAAAAGCATCACAATCCCAGCAACTGGCTTTGTAGACAATCTTCGATTTCTGCGACCAGTTGAAACGATCTTTATAAGGAAAGAAAGACTTAATTCTACGAGTGTTCTGAAAAACAACCCTGAGGTTGACGAAACCATAAAACTCATTAACACAAGATTTTAATCGGCGTGTAATAGCATCGCTATGGAGACCTAAATAAGGTAAAACAAGGGTTACATCTTTCTTGGGAACTGTGAGAGTAGGTTGTGAAGGCTTGTTCTTATCTTTGTAAAGACCAGTGAAAGTCTTTTTATGGTGTATAGTAGTTAAAAATGTGTTGTGGTCACGCTGGATACAAACATCCAAGAATGGGATCTCTCGATTCTCTTCAAGTTCCATGGTGAATTTGATGTTGGGATGTCTGCTGTTGAGAAAATCTAGAAATCTGAAAGCGGTGTCTTTACTGTCAAATAGGGAGAAAGTGTCATCAACGTATCTAAACCAAATCGACGGTCGGAACTGATTATTCGTCAACCAGCTCTCTTCAAAATGACACAAAAATGTTAGCTAAGACAGGGCCTAATGGAGAACCCATCCCTACACCAACAATCTGGTCATAATATTGCCCATCAAATATGAAGTGGCTTTTCTTCGTCGCAAACTCAAGCAAATCTTTGAGGACTGTTCGTGGTAGGGTAGGAGGATCAGGAAGAGAGTATAATTTGGTAAGACAAATTTGTATTTTCTCGTCTGGTGGGACATTGGTAAACAAGGAACATACGTCAAAAGAGCACATAGTTTCATTGTTATGTTTATGTGACTTCGCCCAGTCTACAAAAGTGAAGGAGTCTTTGATTGTGAACTGGTTAGTGGAGATCGGCTTGAGAACAGTTACCAGAAAAGATGCAAGGTTGTAATTATATGTGTTGACGGATGAGACAATAGGTCGAAAAGGGCAGCCAGTTTTATGAATTTTAGGAAGACCATAAAGAACACTAGCAGTTGAACCACATGGAAGAATTTTCCGAAATGAAACAGCTGATTTCCGGTGATGATTCAAAATTTAAGAAGTTGTCATGCAATCCAACAAAGTCACGAGAGAATAGCCTCATTTCCTATCTTCGAAATCTCAAGCGGGATGGTACAATCGATGCTGCTACATTTTGAGATCTTAGCAAGTGGTCAATGTGATTTACAGTGTAAAATCAAGGAAACATTGTCAATACGGGACTTGAAACCCGCCCTAAATGAAAACGTCGGTAGTGAAAATCTCCTTCTTTATTAATTCACACCGGATGTAGTTTCTTTTTTCCATTGTTGTCTAGCTAGTTACCAATACCTCGCTTTAGTTTTCGTCTTTTTAAATCCCGTCATATTTTGTAACCGTCACTTCTGAAGATGTATGTTGTAGCATACGAAACGTCAAGTTAAATATACCATGCGAAACCTTACGTACTGTTATGTTTGTAACCGCTGTTTGTTTTCTCTTTCTGTTGAAGTTGAAATGGTCGAAAAACAAGATATTTATGTATCTTTCATCTTCTAATGCTGTTTTAATAGTATTATTTGCTTTTTTTTTGTACATAGTTCGCCCAGTTGTTGAGTTGTTAGGACCAATTAAGCCCTTGCGAAAAGGAGATAGTGGCAACCTGACATGCAAAATTATTGAAGGTTTCCCAGAACACGACTATCCTTTTTCAAAAATGGAAACCTTCTGCTTGAGCAGATGACATCATCTCTGCTTTTAACAAATGTAACAGACAGTGATGAGGGAATGTACATCTGTGAAGGCACAAAATGCTGGTGGTTATTTCACTGACAGCAAACGTATAAGAGTTAAAAGTAAGTTAATAATAATCATTGTGAATTCAAAATACCAACCATCAAGAGCATGATATAATTTTATTTTGCGATGCCAAAGCATTGAAATCTTACTCCCTAGAGAAAAAGTGCAGTGCTTTTTGTTTGGTTGAACTTCATAAGTAGCCAATTTCCTTTCCCTAAGGGTGGCTGCTTTAATTTGTATACTTTTGACTGTATAGTTCAAAACTCCTCTTCTATATATATTGCTGTGCACAATACTTTCATGCAATACAAACAAAAGTGTTAACCATGACAAGTACATGCATACAATATTATGTATCAGGAGCCATAATCAGGGACGGAGACTGTAAGTGCGCACAATTTCTGGTATTGGGTTGGCCTCATGATATGGGACAATTTCTCTATTTTTAGAACAAACTGCGCCATCGCCTGCGGCACACGCGCAGACATTGCTGTGAGGATTTTCGCAAATGCCGCACACGGGAAATGGCGTCCGAAATTCCTGTAACCGTTTATGCTTTTGGCCCTCAACTCAACGCCTTTATGGTTGTTGGAATTTTGCTTAACTATTTTCGCCGTAAGTTGCTCCAGTTTGAGTGAAGACAGTGCGAATTTAGGTATGTCCCGCTTTATACATGACAAATTGGACTGCGCACTTTGGTGTGAAAACGTACATCGAACTCATATAATACTTTAGTTTTTGAATATGTTTAAGGTTGATTAATGTTTGAGAACATATTAGAGGCTTGGCTGAAAATATGTGAATACAGCAGAAATAATCAGAAAAGTTACGATGACGCTTTCAATCAACTCGAATAAAGATATCGATTGAGTCAGAACTCCTTGGCTATTTAATTTTCGCAGTGTAAAGTTTCACTATGTGAAAGAACACGCATGATGTTAGTAGCCTTTTGGGAACGTTGGTGAAAATTGTTGTAGTATCTCAGCACAAAAGACAACGAAACAAATCTTTTTCACGATTGGTTCACAATCTGACTCGGACTTGAAAGTGCACGCGCTGCGCTATGCAAATGATCTACTCGAACGCGTCAGACTTGCCTTTCTAAAGCTTCTGCAAACTCGCCAACGAGCAGAAACGATAGGAAACTTTCAAAATCAGGTTTGGTTATGATTAAGCATTGTCTGGCAAATTAACTCGATACCGGAATAGACATTTTTCTTACAGAACTTTTCTCTACATAAAAAACATAACACAAAAAAGTTTAAGAGGGGAAATAACTAGCTCGTGCCCCCCCCCCCGAGCGGATTTTATTCCTTCACAGCGCGAAATTTAAAGAAAATCTCGACCGTAAAATACAGCAGGTGCCTTTTGAAAATCAGAACTTAAAACTTGGGTCAGTTAGTGTTTAGTTAACATAGTTTTGAAATCCCCCCAAAAAAAGAATTGTTTTTTTTGGTCGCAGTACCACTTTAAGATGAACCAAATTGTACTCATAGGAGGATTTATAAAACGTGTTTGGGAAGATGAAAACTATTTTGAGCCACTTTAAGATACGACATCCAATGCCACCATCCAAATACACTTTTGTGGAAAATAAAAAAAAGCCTCAAAACAAAATCAATTATAATGCCTTTATGGAATAAAAATTATGTAGCATGTTTCCACATTTTTCACAATTTGACAAAAAATATAATTAAACTAGTAGTAATCAAAGATTATGAGTGCGATCGACACTGTAACCCTTAATACAGATACTCAATGATTTCCCTATCTGACTTTCAACCTACTGATAAAATCAACATTTTTTCACCAACAACTGGGGCTTTACAGAAAGATATTTTAGTGACAAATTCCATGCCATTCTGATTGAAAAGGTCCCGGTACAAACAATGTTGCTTGACGGTGCCAGTTTCCATAGACTCACAAGTTTAATAGGACTAAAATATTTACATCAGCCTTCAAATTTCATGCTAAATATTCTCACATTAACTTGTAGTGTTTATTAAAGTGAAAAAGCTTGTTTGTAAAAGTATATTTTTTTACGAAGATTATTCTAAGCAGGAAGCTCAAAAATATAAGTAAACATTTGCAATCGCGTGCTATTTCATTCTGAGCAAACTCTGTGTGACTGACTCGAGCATTTCCCTTGGTCTGATTAATAAAGTAGACAGTATTTTACATTTCTGTTCAGTGGCTCTGGTTCACCCTCTTGCCCTCAGAGTACCCTTCCACCAATTCCAGACAATATTCGACCTGATAAGACTGACCATTTCTGTTGCAACTGGAACTAAATCAACAAATGCAATCCAATACAGCTGTTTCCATGGTTAACATTCAAAAGCCTAGCCGACCGTGTTCATGAAAATATAAAATAAAGGAAGCACAGTCCAGATTTGAACAAGAAAGCACACAAAACGCAAAGAGAAGGTCAAACTTGACATTAGGAAGAACACCAACACGCAAGGCAAAACATGAAACTTGAAACTAGAAACAAAGCACATGGTCGATGGAGATCACGTCATTCGCCCTGAATAATTTGGCCCCGAAAAATTTTTCAGGAGGGCCAAATTAGTGTCAATGAACGGTCCAAAATTCTCGATTGCAACAGCATTATGAAGGCGTTCTTTGTTAAATGCAAAAACCGTCCTTTTCTCCAACCCATGAAAGTTCCCTCTGAACATATATATACAATCATGAAGAAAAAAACGCTCCTTTATTCAAAAGAATGTGAATTGTTGCTTTTAATACTTGAAGGCAATAACAGTTAGTCTTGTTGGTACGAGATACAGGTTTAAAACGTTAAATTCCCATGGCCAACAAAAGGTAAAAAATGTGACAAAGCTATTGGTGCTCTTGATTGGAAAGGTGCCAAATTTGACTAACTGAACCAAAATTTCTATTAATCCCGTTTAGTGACTAATAGAAAACCATGTCTCTAATACTCTGATTCACAACTGAGTGCTTTACCTGTCACATCAATCCAGAAAAAAGCATACGCCTTTCCTGCCCAGTTTTTGGCTGTACATCCATAGAAGCCTGAGTCATCAAAAGTCACTTGAAAAATAGTGTATGTGTTATTGTCTCTATTTCCAAGATCCATGCCATTCTTAGTCCAGTTGATCTCAAGTGGATGATCACCTCTCACAATGCACGTCAAATTAAGCGTAGAGTTAAATGCAACAGACTGATTCCTCAGTTCAGGATTCAGTTCAGGTGGAGCTTTAAAAGCAAGATAATTTAAGAGTAAATTTGTTGTTTTTATATGCACATGTAATTTTCAATCCTTTACATGTATGTTCCTTTTCAGGAGAACAAATATAGAGCGTATGCACTCATGTGACCAGCCGCCATATTTTGTGTGATGAGACAAAAGAAAGTTTTTGCCTTACAAAAGAATTCAACTCCGTCAGGATTGATCTGGGACACCAACATGGCTGACTTTTCATTCTTTAGGGACACCAACATAGTGGTTGTGACATCATATGCATACGGGCTATACTAACTCATGGCTCATGAATACAATCAGGAGCCATAATCAGGGGCGGAGACCGTAAGTCTTGGGATGCGCGTGGACCCATGATATGGGACAATTTTCCTATTTTTAGAACAAATTGCGCCATCCTGACGTCATAGATTTGCGCTGATCCACGCAAGTGTCGTGGGCTCTCGCGTGAATGTTGTCACGTTGCGTGATCAAATGGTGAGAGTTGCGAGATTCTCTTCCCGATTTTTCACAGAGATGGCTGGGATTAAGGCAGAGAAGAAGAACCAGGGCTCTTCTGTGCACTTTTATGCTCTGATTTAATGGAAAGGTGTGTTTTTTAGGGTCGAGAATTTCTTTAATTTCGCGCTGTGAAGGAATAAAATCCGCTCGCCAGCTAGTTATTCCCCTAAACTTTTTGTGTTTGTTTTTATGTAGAGAAAAGTTCTGTAAGAAAAATGTCTATTCCGGTATCGAGTTAATTTGCCAGACAATGCTTAATCATAACCAAAACCTGATTTTGAAAGTTTCCTATCGTTTCTGCTCGTTGGCGAGTTTGCAGAAGCTTTAGAAAGGCAAGTCTGACGCGTTCGAGTAGATCATTTGCATAGCGCAGCGCGTGCACTTTCAAGTCCGAGTCAGATTGTGAACCAATCGTGAAAAAGATTTGTTTCGTTGTCTTTTGTGCTGAGATACTACAACAATTTTCACCAACGTTCACCAAAAGGCTACTAACATCATGCGTGTTTCTTTCACATAGTGAAACTTTACACTGCGAAAATTAAATAGCCAAGGAGTTCTGACTCAATCGATATCTTTATTCGAGTTGATTGAAAGCGTCATCGTAACTTTTCTGATTATTTCTGCTGTATTCACATATTTTCAGCCAAGCCTCTAATATGTTCTCAAACATTAATCAACCTTAAACATATTCAAAAACTAAAGTATTATATGAGTTCGATGTACGTTTTCACACCAAAGTGCGCAGTCCAATTTGTCATGTATAAAGCGGGACATACCTAAATTCGGCACTGTCTTCACTCAAACTGGAGCAACTTACGGCGAAAATAGTTAAGCAAAATTCCAACAACCATAAAGGCGTTGAGTTGAGGGCCAAAAGCATAAACGGTTACAGGAATTTCGGACGCCATTTCCCGTGTGCGGCATTTGCGAAAATCCTCACAGCAATGTCTGCGCGTGTGCCGCAGGCGATGGCGCAGTTTGTTCTAAAAATAGAGAAATTGTCCCATATCATGAGGCCAACCCCAATACCAGAAATTGTGCGCACTTACAGTCTCCGTCCCTGATTATGGCTCCTGATACAATAATATTGTATGCATGTACTTGTCATGGTTAACACTTTTGTTTGTATTGCATGAAAGTATTGTGCACAGCAATATATATAGAAGAGGAGTTTTGAACTATACAGTCAAAAGTATACAAATTAAAGCAGCCACCCTTAGGGAAAGGAAATTGGCTACTTATGAAGTTCAACCAAACAAAAAGCACTGCACTTTTTCTCTAGGGAGTAAGATTTCAATGCTTTGGCATCGGCAAAATAAAATTATATCATGCTCTTGATGGTTGGTATTTTGAATTCACAATGATTATTATTAACTTACTTTTAACTCTTATACGTTTGCTGTCAGTGAAATAACCACCAGCATTTTGTGCTTCACAGATGTACATTCCCTCATCACTGTCTGTTACATTTGTTAAAAGCAGAGATGATGTCATCTGCTCAAGCAGAAGGTTTCCATTTTTGAAAAAGGATAGTCGTGGTTCTGGTAAACCTTCAATAATTTTGCATGTCAGGTTGGCACTATCTCCTTTTCGCAAGGGCTTAATTGGTCCTAACAACTCAACAACTGGGCGAACTATGTACAGAAAAAAAAGCAAAATAATACTATTAAAACAGCATTAGAAGATAAAGATACATTAATATTCTTGTTTTTCGGCCATTTCAACATCAACAAAAAGAGAAAACAAACAGCGGTTACAAACATAACAGTAAGGTTTCGC
Organism: Platygyra sinensis; assembly: GCA_019787425.1. Lineage (NCBI taxonomy): Eukaryota > Metazoa > Cnidaria > Anthozoa > Scleractinia > Merulinidae > Platygyra > Platygyra sinensis. The sequence goes on along the minus strand of JAHPZR010055934.1, from coordinate 106,874 downwards.
ATGGTATATTTAACTTGACGTTTCGTATGCTACAACATACATCTCCAGAAGTGACGGTTACAAAATATGACGAGATTTAAAAAGATAAAAAACTAAAGGGAGGTATTGGCAACTAGCTAGACAACAATGGAAAAAAGAAACTACATCTGGTGTGAATTAATAAAGAAGGAGATTTTTACTACCGACGTTTTCATTTAGGGCGGGTTTCAAGTCCCGTATTAACAATGTTTCCTTGATTTTACACTGTAAATCACATTGACCACTTGCTAAGATCTCAAAATGGTCCCATTTGATGTTGTGACCAGTGGAAATCGAATGCTCAGCAACAGCGGAGGCGTGACCAATTTGAGTGAGAGCTTTGAAGTGCTCAGTCTTTCTGTCATGTAATCTTCTTTTAGTTTTGCCTATGTAAAAAGCATCACAATCCCAGCAACTGGCTTTGTAGACAATCTTCGATTTCTGCGACCGGTTGAAACGATCTTTATAAGGAAAGAAAGACTTCATTCTACGAGTGTTCCGAAAAACAACCCTGAGGTTGACGAAACCAGAAAACTTATTAACACAAGATTTGAATCGGCGTGTAATAGCATCGCTATGGAGACCTAAATAAGGTAAAACAAGGGTTACATCTTTCTTAGGAACTGTGAGAGTAGGTTGTGAAGGCTTGTTCTTACGTTTGTGAAGTAAATCATTAACATTGTAGTTAATAACGCCTTTCGGATAACCATTTTGAAGCAAGGAATTCTTGAGATCGGATAGAGCGGACTGCAATAAAGTGGATTTTGAACAAATACGTAAGCAACGATAGGTAAGTGTTCTGATTAGATTGACCTTATACTTCCTAGGAGTAAAGGAGTTCCACTTGGTGTAAAGACCAGTGAAAGTCTTTTTATGGGCAATATTATGACCAGATTGATGGTGTAGCGATGGGTTCTCCATTAGGCCCTGCCTTAGCTAACATTTTTATGTGTCATTTTGAAGAGAGCTGGTTGACAAACAATCAGTTCCGACCGTCGATTTGGTTTAGATACGTTGATGACACTTTCTCCCTATTTGACAGTAAAGACACCGCTTCCAGATTTCTAGATTTTCTCAACAGCAGACATCCCAATATCAAATTCATCATGGAACTTGAACAGGATCGAGTGATCTCATTCTTAGATGTTTGTATCAAGCGTGACCACAACACATTTTCAACTACTATACACCATAAAAAGACTTTCGCTGGTCTTTACACCAAGTGGGACTCCTTTACTACTAGGAAGTATAAGGTCAATCTAATCAGAACACTCACCTATCGTTGCTTACGTATTTGTTCAAAATCCACTTTATTGCAGTCCGCTCTATCCGATCTCAAGAATTCCTTGCTTCAAAATGGTTATCCGAAAGGCGTTATTAACTACAATGTTAATGATTTACTTCACAAACATAAGAACAAGCCTTCACAACCTACTCTCACAGTTCCTAAGAAAGATGTAACCCTTGTTTTACCTTATTTAGGTCTCCATAGCGATGCTATTACACGCCGATTAAAATCTTGTGTTAATAAGTTTTATGGTTTCGTCAACCTCAGGGTTGTTTTTCGGAACACTCGTAGAATTAAGTCTTTCTTTCCTTATAAAGATCGTTTCAACCGGTCGCAGAAATCGAAGATTGTCTACAAAGCCAGTTGCTGGGATTGTGATGCTTTTTACATAGGCAAAACTAAAAGAAGATTACATGACAGAAAGACTGAGCACTTCAAAGCTCTCACTCAAATTGGTCACGCCTCCGCTGTTGCTGAGCATTCGATTTCCACTGGTCACAACATCAAATGGGACCATTTTGAGATCTTAGCAAGTGGTCAATGTGATTTACAGTGTAAAATCAAGGAAACATTGTTAATACGGGACTTGAAACCCGCCCTAAATGAAAACGTCGGTAGTGAAAATCTCCTTCTTTATTAATTCACACCGGATGTAGTTTCTTTTTTCCATTGTTGTCTAGCTAGTTACCAATACCTCGCTTTAGTTTTTTGTCTTTTTAAATCTCGTCATATTTTGTAACCGTCACTTCTGAAGATGTATGTTGTAGCATACGAAACGTCAAGTTAAATATACCATGCGAAACCTTACTGTTATGTTTGTAACCGCTGTTTGTTTTCTCTTTTTGTTGAAGATACATTAACTTTTTAAAAATGCCCCTAAACCAGCAACAAGATTTGCAGCCTTCCAGGTCATTCTCTTCTACGCTTTTGAGCTCATGAAATTCATGTCCTTTTAGTTAATTACCTCCACCAGGGGGGCCTGGTAGCGAGGCCTGGAACCGAGGTTCTATGATCGCCCCTTTTAAGAAATCTGGCCGAGCGAGACTAAATACTGATTTTCATGGGAAAAAAAAACACGACGAACTTCCACAGAAAGCGTTTGTAAAGTTTGGTACACGTTTTGCTTGTTTCACGTTCAAGCATCAGAGGAAAAGTTCCAGTTGCCCTACATCTGAATTCTGGACATTTTGATTGAGCCGGGATAAGTGTTATACTGTAAACCTGTGAGCGGGAACTGCACTAAGCTACGAAGCAATGTGGATCAATGTTTATTTCAGTGTGAGCCAGATATTTGCAGTCATCACGGTGTAGTAATTATTTCATTCGAACATTTTCTGTGTGTTGTGATGTAATATTGATGGGATAAAACCGAAGTATTTTTGTATTTCTGGACTCCATGTTGGTAAGGGGTCCCTTTTTGGACAGCTTCGTGACCCGTCACTCTTCTGTTTGCACTTAAGCTAGCAGAGTTATTTTGAGTTATATATAGCAAGTGCAAGGTTTTTCTGTTACGTTACGGTTGAAGATTTTGCCTCTCACTTAATGGCTTTTTACTACATGAGGTGTGTTTCGTTTTCAGACAAAGCATCTGGCATCATTTACCAAAGTAAATACTGGAAGGGCCCCTCAAAAGAATTGAGAGTCATCACCACCTATTTGGTCCATACATGAAACTTATAATGTTTTTTTTTTGTTTCTTGATAATCATCCTCTGACTTTTGTTTTGATCTTCTAGACTTACTAAACTGCTTAAATAATGGGCTCAGTCAAGTAGTTGAGATATTGTGCAGGAAGTTTCACTTTACTACCTCATTTTGTTGCCCTTTCTGTAGTCTCTGGTACTATATTTTTTTGCTGCCTCTTAAGCAGTTTTCAATCAGTTTATCTTTCTCTATTGCACAGAGAATTACCATTTGAGACAAATGCTATTAGAGACTGCATTCATTTGACTTAACTTTAACCTCCACAGGAACTAGCCACCGATAGGGAACACTTTAGGCCAAATCTGATGTTTTAAAATCCTTAGTCATCTCTTTGCCTTAAAAGAATAAAACAAACATCCCTTGCACTTGATACAACTTCTTGTTATTCTCCAAAGCCTTGCAGCCAAGTGTCTAAAACTCGACATTGTGGAGGCTCTGTTGACTCAGGTTTGTCCAGGCTAAAGTCAGTTTTCTGGATTAATGACCATTTCGCCTGTCTACCTCATTACCAGCTAGCACACACATACAGGTAACATGGCTCATTTACCCTCCCTGGGTCTATTTCATATCTCCCTTTGCAGATAAAGTTATGGCAACCCTATTTTGATTTCCAGAAGTATGACAGTTTTCTTCCATCACAGATAAAACTGATACTTATCACCAGTACAAGCCAAAGCATGTGAGCATAAACTGCTTTCTTTATTCCCACGGGTCAAGAAATTGTAAATAGGTCGTAAATGAAATTAAATACGTCAACCTATTAAAAGTGAATCTGTGCCCAGCAATTCCAGTTTGGGCATTCCTGCACAAAAGCTCAAGCAGGAAAATGCTTTCAAATTTGAGAGTTCAAACTAGTACTGAACAGTAAGAAATAGAGGTTTCCAAAACCTTCACTATAACTGCATTATTAAAACAAATCTTTTTAAGTGATCTGTAACTGCCTTTCAATTTTCATGACTTGAATCACTCCTAGAAAGTCTTCAAACTCAACATTACAGCGAAATCATAAAGTAAATGCAGCGTTTTATAAGTACCACATGTACAGGGAACCCGAACACTTTATCAGTAATGAAAATAATGTACTGTTATTTACCTTTGTCTGTGTTTTTGAGTCGATTAGAAGGGATTTGAATGAATCGAAGGCGGTTTACATTTCTGAGTAACGCGTCGGTTAACCTCTTCTGCCGCTTTATAAATATGACGCTCCAATTACGTCTCAAGTTTCGGGTAACATCGTTAACTATTAACTCTCATGGGGGGAGAGATTCTCAGGTTTCATAATGGCCGCGCGTAAAAGAGAGAAAAGAGACAAGGGGTGAAACTTACAAAGAGCTTTCGTCTGGTCTGTGACTACAGTTGAGTGGACCAGCCTGCGTGGTTCCTCGTGTGGATATGTGCGAGGAAACACGAGACGATGAACGGCGGCATTTGACTGCAATTTACGCACCAAGCGCAAATCATACTTCGTCAACAGTACGAGGCAATTTTAACGTTGTTTACTGGTGAGCCGACTTATACTTTGTATCTTGTCTATTTTCGTTTTTTTTTTTTTGGCTCCGTATTTTATCACTTAAATAACAGAAAGTTTGCAGACAACGTAACTATATTAGCCAGAGAATAAGCAAGCTTTCACGGCTCTAGATCCGAGGCAGTAAACAGCTTGGGACTATTGAGCCATTGAAACCCGGTTTATTCCAAATTTGAATTTTGGTTCAACACAGTTCGTAATAGTAGACACAGATGTCATTTATTTCTTTACACGAGCTTAAATTAAAAAACCGCAAACACGGATTTAAAGCAATTCGACGTTTCATTTCTTTTAGGATACTTGAAAACTACACCAGCGCTAGTGGCCAAACTACATCCGCAGAAGAATTGCTTGACAGTTACCGTAAAGCTACCCCAGACAAAGAAAACTGTCTAGCCCATTTTGAAATTTGTAGGCCAAAAAGTCCGCGCGGCGTGTTCTGTTTTATGTTTGTGACGCAAGCGGCTGTCAAACGTGAACAAAGCAGTCTGTCAAGGGAACAATAAGACTCGGCTCTAACATATTGCGTGTGATCCCCGCCAAAATTAACTCTTGTAAATTTTTGTCTGTCCAACTAAATTGTGGACTATCAATCTCTCTGTCTATGCACCAAATTTAATCCACGGACACCAAATTCGGTAACCCTAAATTCTATTCTGTGGCTTTCAATACGGCAAATTCAAATTCTGTCCTGTTACACTTAATTCAGTAACATCAAATTCTATCCCGTCATACCAAATTCGAATATATCATATTCTATTCTGTGTCACACTAACTTCCGTAACATCAAATTCTATTCTGTAGCACTAAATTCGGCAACGGCAAATTCTATTCCGTAACACTAAATTCGGTAAGGTCAAATTCTATTCTGTAACGCTGAATTCTCTCCTGTGACACTACATTCGGTAGGTACAAATTCTATTCAATGACGCCAAATTCAGGAACTGCAAATTCAGAAGTATAGCACAAAATGATGTCTGTCACTGCGCACACAGAAATGCAAATCCTACAACTTCAAATCCTGATGCCCAGTGCCTCGGAGTGAGCCTGGTTACATAGTGCTATAATTTATCCCGCGGAAAACTAATGTTTTTTCTTTCAGGCAAAATGGCCGAACAACAGAGCGAGCAGCCGGTCATATTCATTCGGCGGTTGTTAACCCGTCTTATAAGAGAGCTTGAAAATTTCAACGGTCGATCAGATCATATTGATAGCGTTTTGTATCGCATTGACTGGTTGTATAATTCTCTAGTACGTTATTTGGGAGCTTACAACTCCGTCAGCGATCATCTTGTCGGCATTGTTCGTGACGCTAAGGACCTGCTACAGAGTTTAGTTCACGAGTACGAAGCTCCTAACTCTTACAGAACTGAGCAGATATCTTCTGGTGGCCGTGGAAGACCAAAGTTCGATGTATCAAGAGATCAGCTAGAGTTTTTGTTGGAAAGAGGTTTCTCTGTTCCAGATGTAGCGCATATGCTGGGGCTGAGTGTGCGGACAACAGAGAGGCGATTACAAGAGTTTAATATTTCGTCAAGACAATTCTTCACAATCATAGATGATCAAACTCTCGACCGTACCATTGAAGATGTTTTGCGAAGTTTCCCATCATATGGTTATCGTCGAATGACCGGTGCTCTTTTAAGCAATGGTATAAAGGTCCAACAAGTTCGTATCAGGGAATCAATGAGACGAGTTAACCCAGACGGGATTCTTCTTAGAGCCTTAACGATCAACACTGTTCAAAGAAGGAAGTACCAGGTGTATGCACCGCTCGCTCTATGGCATGTAGACGGTAATCATAAACTTATAAGGTAGGGTTAAGTTCCAAAAGTAAGCTCCCCTCACCCACAAATTAGCGTTGAGAATTTACAGTTTACTATTAACAAAATATGAGAATATCGATCATGCACATTGTTGTAGGACTGTTACTTTTCATTCACTGTGGGTGGTAAGGTATAGACATGGAGATCAAAGCCTCTTTGCATTCTCAGTTTCATATATTCAGTGAGTAGCATAGCAGTTATAACAAATTTTACAATGCTGGATATTTTGTTTAGATGGCGATTCGTCATCCACGGTGGTATCGATGGTTACTCCCGTATGATTGTATTTCTACGAGCCAACAATAACAACATGGCTGCCACTGTATTTGATCTTTTTCTTGATGCTGTTGGAAAGTTTGGTCTTCCCTCCAGGGTACGTACTGATAAAGGTGGTGAGAACGTAGATATAGCAAGATATATGCTGAATCACCCTCTCCGTGGACCAGACAGAGGAAGCCATATTACTGGCAGGAGTGTTCATAACCAGCGGATCGAGAGACTTTGGAGGGAT
>JAHPZR010055934.1:42500-95000 GCA_019787425.1 Platygyra sinensis | reverse complement strand
AGATGCGCTGCCAAACTGGTTGCGCATGCACAACATGATATAGATGATTCTCGTGCCAGTACAAACCTCTTCGATGATTTCTCGCAGATTAAGATCGGGTATATCTTCTATTACCATGGGAGGAGGATTCTTCTCGAGGTCGTCATGCGTCCAGTAGTGTTTTGCCACTTGTGATATTCCATACAATCCTGGACCTCCATGTAGAATTGAGTGGCCAATCATCTTACCGATGCAAGTGTACACGCCCATTTGCTGAAGAAGTTGGTTGTGTATAGGGAGCAAATGATCTGACTCTCCCTCAAAGTACACAATGGGTCTTCCATCTCCATGTATTCCCTCCTGCAGTATTTTCATGGCGCAGACAAAGAATTCCCTGATTGGGCCCGTGCCAACTCCCTCTTCCCTTCAAATCGTACTTGCAGAGGAGCTCTTAAGTTCTTACGGGGGTCTTTAATACAAGCCAAGGATGTCTCTCTTCAGTTCCTCGTTACCTTGTAATCTGCTCACAGAGAGCCGCTCTTTTGGCTTGTTCTTCTGAATACTAGCCTCCTGAAAAGCTTCCAATGCCTCTTCAGGATCCAGGTTGCCACTCCGAGCTTTCATCTTCTCAGGCGTTGTTGTCGACGCGAATGCTGAGGTCAACAAGTCACTGTCATCCTCCTGCCGATCGTCTGAAAAAGAAAATGTGAATTGAATTCCTATCACAAAAGTGTTTGAAGTGCAATTACTAGTTTCGACACAAATAACTGATTAAAGAAAGTAAAATGAGATAAAGAAATACATATTAAATATAAGAATGAATGCATACACAATGTATCACAGCGCAGGTCATAACATGACGTGCTGTAGTTGTTTTGGCTCACTTTATTGTTTAGAAACGTCGTCGTTAACGGTTTTGTTCGATAACAATCAGTGATAATTAACTGATCCATATGCAATTAATGATGTGGATGCTCCTAGCAATGGATAATTAGTGCATCGTATGCAAAGAACATAAATTAAGAGCTGTACAGGATTAAGACATGGTGACAGTTTGGCAATCCTTACTATAGCCAAGGGTATCCTGAGACATATCCAACAACTCCTGCGCGGCAATGTTGGCATCTCCATTGTGACGGTTTAGTGACTGCTGGATCTGCTCCGAAGTTGCTTCCGTGCATAGCTCTCTTAGAAGAGCAACACTGCTTTGCCGATCGTCATCAAATCCAAAGGAATTTCCAGTCACACAACTAGAGGTAGTCAAATCACATCACTTTTCATTAGTCTGAAATGTCAGCCATCTATTCGCCTGCGCCCTTTTTGGTAAGGGCAAAGAGAAGGCTGACATCTAAGACTATTGTTAACCTCCAAAGCCAAAGATTTGTTTTCATCGACAATAAAAATGTTATGTACAAAGTAAACTACAATGTATGATGTACAATGATCCTCACGAAAGACGTGATTGTTACTCACCAATAAGGTTTTAACCGACATAGTAATTCAACGATCAGTTATCATGCATATCATGCACATTTAGGAAAAATTAGGTGCCGGATTTACAGTATAACTTTTAAATGTAATAGAAATAATGTGCCTCTAATGTTGGACCCAATTGAAAATTAAAAAATATCAATGTTAAAATAGAAAAGGATACGGCAAACCTCATCAGGTCAATTGGTGAAGATCTCCAAACAGAAGTCACGGTTAACTTATACAACCACTAACTGCATATTATCGCACCTTTGCTCTCCGTATGGTTCTCTGTATCCACCACTCTCTCTGCCATGAACGTCAGATCCTCTTACGAGTATCTACACCATTACAGAGGTGGAAAACAATCGGTAACTGTGAGAACTAGAGACGCAATGTTGAAAGTTGAAAGGCATATTATAAACGGAAATCTTTTTTTTCACTCAGGCAGGGTAGGATGTTTATTCGCATGATTCTCAAAACAGATTTCCTTTAAGAGACATTTCAGAGACATACCTGCGTGGCATTTTCACAGGCAGCCAGGCATTGCTCCCAGGGTCTAGAGAGGATCGTGGGCACGAGGTTGTTTTTTGAGCAGAGTGAATACCTGCTCAGGTTCCATGGTTTACGTATGTTCAACAACCGCACCAAAACTGCACCTAATTACCCACTTCCATTGTCCACCTTTTCCATTTTTGTTTTCCTTATTTTTATATCTTATTTTCTTCTTCTGTTCCTCTTCTTTAAAATTACTTCCTTCCTATTTTTCTTTTTTTTAATCCTGCTTTATTATTGAATTTAATTTAACTGAGATTATCATTCTTTTTAAGCTGAAAAAAGTTGCTGTTCTTGAAGTTTGCAAACTGCTTGCCTCTTTAGAAAGATAATGTGCAAATATGTACTAATAATGTACCAAGATGCTTGAAGTAACAGAGATTGTTGATGGATGGAATAATAATAATACGTATTTCAAACATAATTAAGGAAATACAGGACTCTCTTTTGAGATTTTTTGCAAAACACAGCACTTACAGAAGTTTCATTATGGTCTTCAACGACACTTGTAACACCTGAAAAAGATAAAAGATATCGATATCGAATCGAACAGAATATATTATGAAACTAGTAAATATTGCCCCTTGCTATGGATGACAAGGATGAAAATGAGTTTAAACTTGTAACAAAACTATGGCCCATTTGTTCAAGTTCTTAAACATTTTTGAAATGAAAATCACGCAAAATTTCATATGGTTTGTATCCCCATAAAACTCTTTTCTTGAAGCCATCTACTTTGTTGAGCAGGGACATAAACAGAATTTATTGTGTAAACCTTATGAGAGTTCTCGACTTTCATTTGAGAATAAAGCTTAATAAAGGCTTTCCCACTTCAAGAGTACACTGCAGTTGTACAATAGTTTTAATCAAACCAATTGACAATTGGTAATATCTTAGATGATCCCTAAACATGGAATACTCAGCTGCCTGGAGTGAGCATTCTTTACTACACAAGAGAAATAACATAATTCAAATTATAAACCATAAAATGTTGTTTATAATTAGCAGACTTTATTTGTGCAAATCTTTCGTCCTTTTATCTTTATGCCACAACTGTTAACCTATTACCTGCTGAATATGTATCCTGCATATCATCCTGAATGCTATCCTGCAAAAAGGTGAAAAGGTGTGTTTTTCATTAAGGGTTGGGAGTAGAGTAGACTTACTTCTCTGTAATCATGTATTCTTGACATTTACAATGTTATTGCAACACTATCAATAAGTCTGCACTGCCTGAGTTAGTTTTATGCATAAATGCCTAAGTTGGAGGACTGGACAGGAAAATCTTTGGCAGGAGATCAAGGTGCGTGGAAGTTACTGCACGTGGTCTGTAAACCTTGACTCAGCAAACATAGCAAGCTTTCGGAAGAGTATAATATTTTCGCAACTTACCCAATTTCCAGTTGGCACAAGCTGCGAGCACACTGACTGATGTTGCCTGACCTCTGTGACAGGCAACTCCAGATTGCAGTTAATGCATTTTACCTTGGGACATTGAGCTGAGGTTCCAGGGAGGTCCTTTGATGGAGAAACAAACAAAAATTAAAATCTCTTGACCAAACACCTTATCTGTACCATGGTCTTTAAAATTAGTCCTGGTAACTGGGTTTCTTAAGAACCATTTGGCATGACCTCATTGCTCGTGTAATTTAATGTTTAGACAGTGTATTTTTCATTTAAAGCGTTGTTTTGGATGCTTCCTTAATTCTCATCAACCTTCTGTGAGAGTTCAACAACTATCATGAAAGCTCAAGGGGGAGAGCTGCTTATTGAAAGTCAAGTGTCATGAATAGGGTGCTTCTTAGTGACAAAGGGTACCTTAATGGAGAGAGGGGGGGCTTATTTTATAATAAAAATATGCAGTGATAAAATTATGAAAATCTAAACGTAACTAGAGGTTTTCTATGCACAAAAGGCAACAGAGAATTAGAGGGATCTAAAATTACAAAGGTCAATTACAAAATCTGACTTCAATAGGGGAGGTTGGTTATTAATAATGGGGAGTGTAATAGAGCTGGTCTCAGTGATCAACATTTAATTTAGAGTAGCCCTACCTTGAAAAGTCCTTGTGCAGAGACCGTACATGTATTTAGAGACTTCTGCAGTGGTCTGATATAGGCCACTGCTTGTCCAAGGCCAGAAGATTCACGTAAGAAGGGCACAGAGTACCCGGATGCCGGTGGCGTAATAACCACGAGGTCCTTGTTTGATGGTCCGCTCCTTAACAACTCAAAGCCACCGCCATCTTTCAGCTTTGGGTAAATTGATTCCAGCTTTTCAACGAAAGTGATAGCCTGGTCTCTGCGGTTAAACACTATGGTCTTCCTCCCAAGGCCCGCATCTTGCAGCTGAAATTTTTCAGCACGAGAGGGTACTTGCTCTTGGCGATGGTTTCCCAAACAGAAGAAATCGTGTGTCCACGTTTCCTTCACCACAAAAACATTACTTTTCTTACGCTTGCTTGGGGGACCGGATGACGACCTTGCCTGTCCCAGCGAAGGGGCAGGGAATGAAGACCGACTGCCAGAACTCGGAGAGCTGTACCTCGAAAATAAGGTCCGAAAGTTTGCCAGCGATCGCTCTGTGCGACCTGTTTGACTTTGACCTGCTCCCGATATAAGGGTTGATTGACTGGTAGCTTCGGTACTCTGCACCTGATTCGCAGGCGACAGAGCCTGCGAAGAAAGCAGAGACTCTGCCTGCCGTAAAAGAGATACGACGGTGGAAAAATTCGATGTGTTTTCGCTGGACGCACGGTCCTCCACATTGTCCGCCATACTGCAGTACAACGGAATAAATTATCTAAAGGCGGGAAATAAATTATCCACCTCACTTTGTAACCAGGCTTATGACTCGACACGGCTGCACTGGGTACCAGGATTTGAAGTTGAAGGATTCGGATTTTTGTGTGCGCAGTGACAGCGTCACAGAATAGAATTTGACCCTACTTAATTTAGTGTCACAGGATAGAATTTGATGATATTGACTTACGTGTTACCGAATAGAATTTTATGTTACCGAATTTAGTGTCACAGGATAGAATCTTATGTTACCGAATTTATTGTTACAGAATAGAATTTGACCTTACCGAATTTAGTGTTACGGAATAGAATTTGCCGTTGCCGAATTTAGTGCTACAGAATAGAATTTGATGTTACCGAAGTTAGTGTGACACAGAATAGAATATGATATATCCGAATTTGGTGTGACGGGATAGAATTTGATGTTACTGAATTAAGTGTAACAGGACAGAATTTGAATTTGCCGTATTGAAAGCCACAGAATAGAATTTAGGGTTACCGAATTTGGTGTCCGTGGATTAAATTTGGTGCATAGACAGAGAGATTGATAGTCCACAATTTAGTTGGACAGACAAAAATTTACAAGAGTTAATTTTGGCGGGGATCACACGCAATACTAACAAAGCACACACTCCCAAGTTTAATAGCACTTCCGGTCCAGTCAAGTGTAGTTACAGATCGGACGAAAAGCAGCGTGTAAATACAACTGGAAAATGAGGTGAAAAAATTACGCCCAAGAAAACAAATGGAACTTGAGCTGAATATTAATTGCTTCATCAATCGAGACGTGAAATTCTAAACGATTTTGTTCTGTATTAAGAGAATTAGGCGCCAAAGTAAAACTGGCCTCATTTTAGTTTCATCCCTTGTCTCTTTTCTTCTTCTCTCCCCCGATGAGAGTTAATAGTTAACGACGTTACCCGAAACTTGACACGTAATCGGAGCGTCATATTTACAAAGCGGCAGAAGAGGTTAACCGACGCGTTACTCAGAAATGTAAACCGCCTTCGCTTCATTCAAATCCCTTCTACTGAACGACTCAAAAACACGGACAAAGGTAAATAACAGTACATTAATTTTATTACTGATAAAGTGTTCGGGTTCCCTGTGTAAGTACATTAAGGTCGAAAACTTTAGATAGCAAATCTCATTTAATGTAAGCTCAAGTTTAAACATAAGCTTACAACTAGTCTGAAAAGTTGGGAAACAGCATTCAAAGACTTACATTCGGAGGCAGACATGAAACAGTTCGACATCGCTATTTTCCACACTGAGAAAGTAGAGAAGAATAATTACAAAGGAAATCTTCTCTTTCGATGGTGTGCCGGAAGATATGAGGTATTAAACCTTAGTTTAAAATTTCCACAGCAGATTAAAAGCAGCCTGCAATATCTTCCCGCAACTAAGCGACCGAGAAATGTGAAATTCGTCACGCTCTGCAGGAAAATATCAGCCTGAAACTTGTCGCTTATCTGACACAAAGTTGGCCCTTCATTCCCTTAGTCCTGATTGTCTCAGAGCTGTTGTTAAAAAGTACTATAAAGCGAGTAAAAAAATTATCGAATTGACAGAGATCATGAACAGGAATGGCAGCGAAACAAACTGCGGTTCACGCGTGGCCGACTCATGGCTTTCGCGTTTTGCGCATGCTCGCTATGGTTCTCAAGTGATTGACAGATTTCTTAACTGGGGCGATCATAGAAACCAGAAAAGCAGCGAGATCAAAGGTAGCTGCCAGCCCCACCCCCCCCCCCCCCCCACCCCTTACCTCCACCTCAAAAACAAAGGTGTCGATTTGTGGGAAGAACTTCACCATACCTAATCCCGGGCTTCTAATTGTATTGTACTAATTAATTCCCAATCAACAATAAATTTTTTATTTCTCACCTGGAAAACCAATGATTCCTATCAAACTATTATGAAGAGGCAATTGTTTTTAAGTCTCAGTCCAGGCATACAATGCATAAAAAAGCCTCCAATATGTATCAGTGTTAACAATAAAGTTGTGTGACAAAATCTTTTGTAAACTAGTTAAAATATTATTTTGTTACTCACTTATGATAGAAACATCAATGTCTTCGTCTTTCATTGTAGTACTTTGCCTTCCTTTAGTTTGTTTGAAGGTACAGATGAATGTTCCCTTGTCTTGTCTTAGAACTGGATTGACATATAGACTTCCATTCGGAAATTGTCTAAACCTTGTCTCGTCCAGTGTTACTTCATCTTTTCTCCTCCACTCCATCTGTGGGGTTGGAGCTCCTTCAGCACTACAGTGTATAATCCCAGAAGCATTAGCAACCATACTTTGTTGAGGGTTTATCTCAGTGAATCTTGCTGTTGGAAGAAACAAAATAACATTGGTTCGATACATAACTGCAGTTCAAGAGCATTCGATTGCTAACTGTATCTTGAAACAAGTTAAAGTTTATCCCAGTGGTTAGCAATTGAATCTTCGACTTAATTTTACTGGTACATGGAGCTATTGAATGCTTTGCTTTAATTGATGAAAAAGAAAAAAAAACATTTAATTAAAGATAAATCGAAATCAGAATAGAGGACATAACTGTTACAACCGTCAGTATATATGCAATTTCAGGCAGAAAATACGAACTTGAATTTGTTTGACACTTCGTAGATCTACATGCTTTGTTTACATTTTGGTGAAGATCTTTCTCTTAGACAAACAGCAAATGTTCCCAAAGTTTGGTTTGACAGAAAAATAAGTTCATTTGGAGTAAACAATGCTTTAGTTACACGAAATAAGGAAAATGAAATCTTCCTTGCTCAATGAAAATCCTTTTTAGTGAGCAAAATACACATTTTTGCTAACGGCAAGTTAATACATGTACTTCAGCGAGCTCTAAATATGCCAAACCAGTGCTTAGATGAAAAATTCCTTAAAAGGTTCATTAGCTTAAACTGATGAATGCCAATCATTAATTTTAACTTACATGTATAAAGCTCAAGACATTGCAATTAATGGGCTCCTGTTGTTAATTATTTCGTTTTTGATCCAGCTCCAAATTTTGAAGAGTTTAATATGTTATCTTCATTTTCAATTCTGTAAACATATTTATCCCTGGATGCTAATGACTGTATTTTATTTATAGTTTATTCCTGTCATGATTCATAGTCTTTTATTTGAAGCTTACAAATTGGTTTATTTTTTTTATTTTTATTTTTTTCTTCCTGCACAACTCGCCTCGACTAGCTTACGCTATATGCGAAATGTACATGTTCTCAGTTTTAAGTGTTAATTATTAATAAAGTTTATTTGTTGTTGTTGTTAAGTGTATTCAACTGAACCTATTTGTTAATTGTGTTGTCTTAAAACATTGTGATCATTTAAGGTGACAGCTAGGTGTACACATTCTGTTGAGGATTGCTTTGCTTTATGGGGACAAAAATAAAACGCATTTAAAGCTTGTGGAAAAGCCTAGGGGAAATTAGGCCATCAAGGATTCTGGTCTCTCTTACAGTAGGGTGTTGACGATAAAATGCTACTATTTTTGATTATCAAAGTATCTTTTAGAGTGCACTCTGATAAATAACAAATGAAACGCCCTCATTACTTTTTTTAGGCTCGACTTCTGCTGGTATGGAGTCTGGTGTACTAGCACAGGCTCCTTTCAAGCTCGAGCCACACCCAAAATGGTTTCCTTTATTTAAGGGTTCAATTCATATTTCCCAAAAAGCATCCCCCCCCCCCCCTCCCACCCTCAGATTAATGGATGTGAAGGTACACATTTACAGACAGACTCACGTGGACAGTCTAAATGACTAAACTACTCTGACCTCTAGTAAAAATAAGTTGGCCTACTGTACCATTGACATAGACGGTGTAGAATTTAGTGTATTCCAATCCCCTGCATTCATAGGTTCCTCCATCAGTCAACTGAACGTTTTTAATGATCAGTGCACCAGCTGAAGTAGAATTAATCTCTTGACGATTCGTATTGAACCAACGTATGTGGTCGGTTTTATTGTTTAAGAAGCAGGTTATTTTTTCATGGCTGTCAATACTCCAAAATGCTTGACCTGCCTCCAGGATTATTTTGTTCTCTGAAAGGAAAAACAGAAACTCACCACATTGTGGTATGCACAAGATTCTAAATCCTTGAATGCTTTTAAATATAATTGATACAAGATAAAGTTTGCTTAAACAAAATGCTACAAGGATTCGGTAAACTCAGTCTCCACCCTACTTAATAAATCAAACCTTTGTCTTTTCGACAGATATAAAAATTCTGATTGGCTTGACTTTGGTGAATTGACCTGGTGTATGTTAACTTGTGTATGTTAAGATCAAAACTCAAAAAAAGTTTTGTTTGCAATTAACATTGCTGGTGTAGTACATTATTTAGCTCTTATTAACAGACCAGGAGGTCTGTATGGGAAAATCTTAATCACTGCATTCGGTCTGTACACAAGTGAACCGAAGATGCTCACATACAAACCGACTACGCTCGATTAATGAGACATTTATTATATGGCAAACAAGAAAAGTTTCATACTTTTTATGTAACTGGTTTGTACTAGCTGACATTTATTTTGCTTCCAAATGGCAATTAACTTAACTTCTTGTAATATATTTTAAAGAGATAGTCAATATTTTTGTAGTTTAGTTTGCAGCTTTTTCACCGCAAAATGTAGCTGGTCTAGATAGCAGTCTAGATGGGAAAATCTAGACTGCTGACAACATTGATTTCAGCCAATCCAATTCATAAAATTTGTAGTTTCTAGTCCTTGTGAGAGGAGCCATATAATAATAGTATACTAGTTGTAGTAGTGCATCATTACTATCCTGTAACTGTGGCACAATAATGGCAAACACAAACTTGTAACCCCGCGGAACTACTCCATATGGTGGCCTATACGGGGAGGCTCCGCCTGAAAGGGGTACCTTTTTCAGGTTTCAGGTATATAAAAGGGTAGGGATTTCACAAGCTGAGGTATATAAAAGGGTAGGGAAATCGGTGATTTAGGAATTTAAGGGGGCCTTTAACTACAATATTTCAAATATTCGCCCCTTATGGCTGTATCAGTTTAGTTTTTAAGGACTACATGAAAATGAGAACAAGACTTCCTAAACTAGGTATGTGAAAGGGGTACCTTTCTTCGATGAAAGGTATATAAAAGGGGTACCTTTTCTGCCAAACTAGTACATAAGGGTAAGGGGTTGGACCTCGGGGCGGAGCCTCCCCGTATTAAAATTTGTTAAGTACCCCCCCCCCCCCGGGCTTGTAAGGTTAGTCTTTGTTAACTATATCATCTTTCAGTTGCACATCCTTCCCAGCCCCCTTTCCCAGCCTAAATTAAAGGGTGTTGTGACATTGTATATTCACTTAATGCGAATAAAAGACTAATATTATTAATTTTATGTATTATTCATTTTATGTCATGGTTGCATGCTGATCTACAATATGTACAATTATATAAGATCTAGAAAAACTAAGGCAGTGATTAGACCTATACACGTATATACATGAAAAAACCTTAGATGATCACTAACGTTTTGGTTCACACAATGCCTGAGCACCTGTGCCATCATTTTGACAGTCGACATTAAGCTTTCCATCAGTTCGTTGGCAGGATGACAGCTCGGGCTCATCTCCATTGCAGGCTACATCAGACATTACAAAAGGAATGTCCTCATCTTTGACGCCTGACCCAACAAATTCAGCCACTGCACGGTTGAAGCCAAGTTGACGACAAATAACTTTCACATCCTCAAAATTCCATTTATTACGACAGATCTTTCCCCACTTTCCATTGTAAAATACCTCCACTCTCCCACCATATTCTATATTTGCACCATTTAAACGAACAGGAACTTCTAAAATTAAGAAGAAATTAAACCTAAGTTAACAAATAAACAGATAATAATAAAGGCTTACAATTACAATGTGTTCTTAACATGACTTTCAGTTATCTGCAACTTCAAAAGCAAACAAGCCAGCATACTTATTAATATGTTATTATCAGGTAATAGGTCCATGATAACCGTCACGAATATACTACCCTCAAGTCGTCACCAATACTCCTTCACTACCTGTAGTTCTTATAGTTCCTGTAGTTCCTCTAGTTCCTGTAGTTTCTGTAGTTTTGTAGTTCTTGTAGTCCTTGTAGTCTTGTAGTTCCTGTAGTTTTCTAGTTCTGTAGTTCTATAGTTCTATAGTTCTGTAGTTCCCGTAGTTCTTGTAGTTCTTGTAGTTCAGTAGTTCTGTAAATGCTGTAGTTCTGTGGTTCTGTAGTTCCCGTAGTTCTGTAATTCCCGTAGTTCTTGTAGTTCTGTAGTTCTGTAGTTCTGTAGTTCTGTAGTTCTGTAGCTCTGTAGTTCTGTAGTTCTGTAGTTCTGTAGTTCTGTAGTTCTGTAGCTCTGTAGTTGTGTAGTTCTTGTAGTTCTGTAGTTCTGTAATTCTGTAGTTCTGTAGTTCTGTAGTTCTGTAGTTCTGTAGTTCTGTAGTTCTGTAGTACTGTAGTACTTTTGCATGTGGCCTTTATTTCAGTTGAAAAACATTGCCCTGTAATTTTTTTTGCTGGGTTGCTTTTGTTTTCGAGAAAACAACGTCTGCAATAAAGGTACACGGCTGGAAAAAAACTGAGGGGATTTTTGCATAAAATGACGCAATTTCTTGAAAACAAGGCAAAACTTGAGCGGAAAAACTACGGGACATTGCTTACTACCATTTTCGAGCTACAGTACCGTGAACAGCCAACTTTTTTCTGCGTTGTTTCATGCCTAAAACATTCAACTAGACAAACTGTTGCATTTTTTTAACGCGTGAACAGGTCAAGTTTTGACAGCTCTGCCTGCATGTTTGTGCATGTGAAACAAAGGTTTCGAAAATGTTGCATCGAGTTTTTTGTAATATTGTTAAGTATATTCGCACGCTGTACTGTCTGTAAACCATGTCGGTCATGCAAGTCAAGATTGTATATTCAAATTACTCGATGGAAAGGGTCACTGACTTTGTTACAGTCTTTCCCATATGCATAAAACCATGAACACCAGAGAAAATGTCTGGAATGTTTGCTTTGCGATCAGTCAGATGCGAGATGAAATCGCAAAAGATAACCACCAAACTGCAGCATGGATTAGACACGAGTTGACATGAAACAACGAGCTGGCTTTCCCTTCCTTCCTTTCTGTTGATTAATATGAATATACAATCTTGACTTGCACGGCTGACATGGTTCACAGACTGTACAGCTCACAAACGTACTTAACAATGTTGCAAAAAAAAATTAGTCGCTTTCAAAACCTGTGTTTCATGTGCAGAAACATTCAGGCAGAGCTGTCAAAACTTGACATGTTCATGCTCTAAACATTAATTGGTTCAATTAAAAAAAACTGTTTGTCTAGACAAACTTGAATGGTTTAAGCATGAAACAACGGGGAAAAAAGTTGGCTGTTCAAGGTAGTTCAAAAACGGTAGCAACATGCCTAAACAAAACTGCATGCGAAATTTGGAGCGTTTTCGACAAAGTTCACTTTAGATGAAAATGCCTAATGCAGAGGGTCTATAAATAGGACTGACTGATTAATAGATTAACCCTTTTGTGCATTTGCATGTCCACCGATCCCAGAAGTTCCAAACACTACAAATCATGCGGATTTGAAATAAAATCAATGCAACGGTGGATCGCATATCTATGTTACAATCGATCACTATCTGTGGGACTTGCTGTGTCAAGAGATAATTAAAAACAATCTATTTCTTTTTTTTTCAGTTACCAGTCTGAGAAACATCCGCAGAACGTGTTTGCAACGCATGCCGGGAAGGGTCTTTACACCTCACGCACGGGGAAACATGGTGGTCAATACCAGACATATTTTATAAGTCTAATATATAGATTTAGGCCAGCCTAAAAGTATAGCTCCTTGGCCAGGTTGTTCAGTGCCCGATTGAGCTAACCTGGGAAAAGGTACAATGTAGAAGGTTGATTTGAGTTTTGTAACTTTGCAGAAAAGTTTTCTGTTTGCAGAGAAGTTTTCTCTTAACTGTTTGACCTTTTGTTTTGAGTTTTATAATCACTATATACTCAAAACAAAGCAGCAAAAAACGTTTGTATAGAAGAAAAAGTTATAAATCGAATAAATGTTTATCCTGGGCTAGTGTTAACAGGCTTCCGAACAATCCTGCCCTGTTTTCAACAAGTTAACCTGACATGAGCCCGCATCCAATCGAAAACCAGCACTTGGTCAGCAGTCAACTTAAAAAAAGTGACCTCGATGAGCTGTAAACTTGAGCCTGCAATATGGTCACGTGATACTGGTCTGCTGATATCTTGTTTTGACAGGTGTCCATTGATCATGACATGGATGACAAATATCAAAGAAGCACATGGTAAACCAAGGCTGCATGTCTCTGTCAAACTATTATTTGGAGGATGGCTGCCATCTTGCACGACTTCCCCATTGCCGCCGTCATGCGTACGCACCCACGAGCAATACCGCTAGCCATGATAACCATGTTGTGCGACTCTGTCATTGTCATCACCGTCGTCGTGCGTACACGCCCCCGAACAATGCCGCTGGCCATGATCACCGTGAGAAAATCAACTCATGGGTTTTCTTTTCTTTCCTACATGTATTTGAGCATGGGGCTCCGCTTGGCGGCCCCCGGAGCTCCGCTAAAACCAGTTCTCACTTTCCAAACTTTGACGATAGCAACGCTTGGGAAATGGGCCACAAGTCATGAAAGGGTTTTTTTTCGTGGATGAGAACTGCTCTTGGACTTTGCTGCCTGGATTGACCTGACTTCAAATGCAGATAAATCAATTATATTCAGCTGCATTTGAAGTTTTACAACATTTCAATTCTTTGAAATGTGTTGATGACTTACAGTTGTACGGGTTTATCAAGGCTTCATGATGCCTATTAACCACCGTGCATACATAAAGATATTTAAAAACAATACTTAAGATACTAATTGACAGAGTTCTAATGCATCACACCTCTATTCTGTCCTTTGACACTCGATCGATTCACGTGTTGTGTTTCACTTCACAATGACCGACATAAACAATCTGTTCCCAGATTTCCACTCTGTATGCTATTTTCCTTTGACACAGCTACGATTTGTGGGATTTGCTGTTTAACAAATTGATTGTAAGATTTCTTTTGTTTTTCATTCAACAATAGATCTAAAAAGATACCACTTGGAAAACTGAGGGTTTTTTGTATACGTTATTTCTTGAAAACGAAGAGCAACCCAGCCAAAAAATTTACAGGACAATTCTTTTTTCAACTGTAACGAAGGCTACATGCAAAAACTCAGCTAATTTGGAGCAAGAAACAAAAACAACGAAAATTGTCACTTACTCCCTTTTATCACTAGCTTCTTCACATTATGTTGACAATTTTTTTACAAAATCCAACTTTTACTGTACATGTACAATCTACTGCTGCAACGCTAGCTGTTACTTCCCTTCATTTTTTTTACATTTTTTAATTTTAGATCAAGACTTCTCTATTTTCTCAGAGTGTTTAAGCCACATAACTTTAAATTTTGTTCATACCAGAAGTTAAGGTTAAACTTGCACGGTGCTCAATCAGCTAAACTGTATAATGTCTCAACCAGATTGAGTCCTTTAAGCTCTACCTACTCTAAAGTAGATAAATGATGCAATTTTATTGTAATTTTTTGCAATAAATCATATCCCTTAATTGTTTTGTTTTATTTATTACATCAAACCAACCGTTTTGCCCACTCAAATTAGTATTCTAAATCTCAGTGGAGTTTTATACAGGATGTTTTAAATACTGATTTCCCTCAGTTGTTTTTGTTCAACATTTGCAACCTAATTTACACAGTGTCAAACTGTAACCTAACATTGGCTAGTTTTAATCAACAATTAGTGGTAACCGATCATGACTAATGAAGAATCAAAGTCAGGATGGAAAACAAATCAAATGGGTGATGGAGTTACAGTCACTTAATTTCTAGGCTTTGGCTAATATGCCAAGAAAACTCAGTAGCAAGCATGGTCAGAAACTAAGAAATGCAGAGAGGGGATGCAGGAGAGAGGGGATGAGTGGTGTGCATGAGGCTGGGCCACAGCAAATATGTATAAACTACCTTTGCATAATTGTCTTTTGTTACCAGTGTTATTCCCACATTTGGTCAGTGCTGTACAATTATAGATGATTGACGTATTTGGCGCATTGCTGTTGTCTCTGTACCAAGTAGTATTATAAAAACCAATGCTGGAGTAACCCATGGCCTCGCAAGTCAAATTTTCTTCACCTGTACCCCAACTTCTGGTACAAAGTTTTTGCCAGCTACCACGGTTGAAGATTTCCATAATGCCAAGAGATGGGTTCTCCCCTGACTTAAAGCGTAGTGGGAATGCTGATAAAAGAAATGATAGAATACAACTTTGATAAAATGCAAAGCCATGTAACAATTTGGAATTGAAAATAAAGACGACAGGGCTGAGGATGGTTATCATTGTTCAGACCAAGTTTTGGCTTTATTACAATGAGGAAAGGTTTACAATATTTCAGCTATATTTTAGAGTCATATCATTCATGGACAAAATAAAATTGAAATACGTGGACAAGTTAATATAGATCAAGGCTTGGGCGTATAAACAAGTATGATGTAACTCTCTAGAGACTTTAGGGGACCAGGGATGGCGCAGTGGTGAGAGCGTTCGCCTCCCACCAATGTGTCCCGGGTTCAATTCCCGGACCCGGCGTCATATGTGGGTTGAGTTTGTTGTTGGTTTTCTTCTCTGCTCCGTGAGGTTTTTCTCCGGGTCCTTCGGTTTTCCCCTCTCCCCAAAAACCAACATTTCCAAATTCCAATTCGATCTGGAATTTGTCAAGCACTGTATCATGAGCCTCTGGCTTGGGTGATTGCGCAAGCACTCCCTGTGTTTGATATTAAATTTGATTTGATTTGATTTTTTAATTCCCTATATGCTAGGCTTTAGGTTCTTGAAACAGAAAGCTTCAAGAAATGCTTATTGTGACCAATAATATTATTGTCATCATGGTCAATGACCTCAAAGTCATAAGCTAAGTACGAAAAGCATTAAAATGAAAGTGATATTAATGGCATTTACAACAGTGCCGTAGATAGCTTATCACTGTGGCAATTAGGTAATTTGCACAAGCTACCTACTTCATTTAAGCTATTACAATTGCCAAGGTGTTTATACATTGGTTGTTCTTGCCTTCTTGCAGTGATTTTCGTTCTGTCTGAGACTGGGTGAAATATACATGTGTAACCTCTCAAAATTTTCTAGAAAGTATTTGATCAACAAAAGCAAGCAAAGAATACCAGATAAAGAGCAGCAACAAGTTCATCACGTCAACCTGACACGCTTTAGGCTTTATACTCTTTCAAACACTTTGTAACTAACTCAAACATGTAATCAATAAATTTATTATTGTCACTTAATCATAATTATGCATGTTTTGCCTAGTTGTTATTTTGTCCTAATGGTTTTCCAAATATTCTGTCACTGACGATGATGTTCATAACATTGAAACATGCCTTCTAAGTTAAAGAATGTCGAATCTTCTTAAAAATTATGATTTGCTTTTTTTTGTATTTTATTTGTTTTTTTGACTTTTTTTTTGTTAAAAAATATCTCTTAGTCGGCGCTTCGAGTATGTTGTGGACGGGTCAATGGATCAGTGAGTGAGTCAGTCAGTGAGTGAGTGAGAGATGTATGTATGTCACACCAATCAGATCGGATCTACTATAAACAGCCAATCAAATTTCTTGTTTTAAAGGTAAATGGTATATGAGAAGATTTGATCCCGATACAGTTCAGAACGGCCATATTTATTCGTCTACAAAGGAGGAGGAAGTATTCATATATTGGGTTTACTTTGGCATTTTCTGTGGGTGAGGTTGAGGATTTTAGTTATGGACAAGATGAGCCTTGAGGTTTGAAACAGTGCGTGAGCTAGTTGTATGCAAATGAACGAGATGTTTTTATTTTAGGTAACTGATAAAGGTTTTATTAAAGGTAACTTGATATTTTTGTTTTTCACAAGGAGTAAATTCAATTGGACGTCATGCATCATTGCTTCTAGTTCTTAGGAAATGTTTTAGAGGAGATGAGACTATTTTGATTTGAAAGAGTTCGAACGTTTACAATAGGTACAGGTAACGATTGTATTGTTCTTGTTGCATGCAAATATAGAGAGATATTTTTATTTTTAGTTACAAAGGGTAATTTGACACTCTTGTTTTTCACAAGGGAGTAAATTCAATTAGAGCTGGCAAATCGTCACCACTTGTTCCCAGGAGATGTTTGCTATCTTTAGTTTTAAATGGTAATTAAATACTTTTGTTTTTTTTTATGTTGGAGTAAATTCAATTAGAGCTCTCAAGTTATCAGCTATTGTTCCCAGAGTGTTAAACAATAGGGTCACTAGATGACGCGACGCAGGTAGGACGCATGAGTTCGAGCTCTCCATTTTGAACTTGGTCAATTTCATTTTCTCGACGAATGAAGATCTTCTAAGCTCGATAAACATTCTATATGAGTGTGAGAACCAGATCTAAAACGTTACAAATGTCTAATGCCAACTCAACCTCAAACAAGCCGGATGCCGTCCTTGCCATAATGGACGACTAACTCAGGTCATGAGATTTACAAGAAGCAAAGTTAAATAGTACCCTTGAGAAATTATCTAGTTTTAAGAAAAAAAACCGCCGCTCTAAAAGAAAGCTACCGCTCACTGGGCGCGCAAATGATAGATATAGATAATGAGCTGTCTCTCAAAGCAAGCCGTGAAGAATTAGCGTCAGCTTACAAGAAGATGGAGGACGTCGATGAGAAATAACATCGTTATCTGGGGTCTTAAGGAATGTGCAGAAGCAACACATAATTCCTTAGAAGATTTCCTGAGGGCTGAATTCTTCGAGAAACACATGCATCTTCAAAACATTGAGGTGATGAGGGCCCATCGAACGAATGGCAACCAACGAGACACAGAAGCAAACACCTCTACGGTTAGGCCGATTCATATCTATCTTTTGAAATATTCTGACAAAGTTCAAACTCTTAAAGTTGCCGCCAATGCCTTGAAGGACAATCCGTTCCTGGATAGTCAGATGTTTATTTCTGATGATGTCTCAAAGAACGTTCGTAAAGACCGAGCAAAGCTTCGAAAAGACTATCTCAAGGGGATTAAAGAAAGAAGTGATGTCGAATTTGCATTCATACCTTGGTCGGTACCGGCACAAATTTTGTTTAAGAATCGAAACTGCTCAAAATTAAAATCTTTCAAGCTTCCGGATGAGTAAATACGTTCAACTTACTTTCTTGTGAAATCGATTTACTAACGGAGGAACTACGAACATGTCTACGCTTTTGATGTTTGTAAATATCTAGTGTAAAATATCTTCGATTGTTCTCATCTTTGTAAGAACATTGATCTAGTTTATCTCGCTTTTAACATTCTGGTATGAAAAGTGTTTTTCGCTCGTTATGCTAGTTATTAATTCGAGTTCAGATTTATTAACAGCGATATTAACGTCTCGTGTAGTTCTTTTAAGAATATTACCAGTACTACTGCAGTATATGTCAAGCTCGACGAGCTAGAATACTCTTTTTGGTATTTAATAGTTTTCGCTTTTAAGTATAAAATTGAGTACAAGTAAGCTAATTCAATTCGAGTGTTAATAGCCTTTATGTGGAGATCCCGACGGAAGTGCATCACAACCACAGGGTGGTAAGTGAGCTTTCGTTTATATGTATGTATGTTTTTCTCATTGTGCGTGTATTGGTTCTTGTTCTTGCTTACACAGCGTGAAACACTTTAATCTTGGATGGAACAATCTCTACTTTTAAACTGATACCATGCATATTGAAAAAATTATCTCTAACTTATTTGTATTTAAAAAGGCAGCAGTTACTCCTCGCAATGAAACAACCTTTTCTATATAGTTAAAATGCAGAGTAAACAAAACTCGAAGCCTGATACAATTAGATTGTTATCCTTTAACGTGAGAGGCCTAAGTAATTTTAAAAAAAGAAGAGCAATATTTTCCTGGTGCAGGAAGCAAAAAGCCGATTTGATATTTTTACAAGAAACGCATTCAAGCAAGGAACGCGAGGCTCAGTGGAAAAAAGAATGGGGTGCAGAGATATTTTCTCATGGGAGCACAAACGCAAGAGGTGTCGCGGTGCTTATAAAGAAGGGCTTTGATATTGATGTAATGTTGACTCAGACAGATTCGAGCGGAAGACTTTTGTTGTTTAAAGCTTTGATCAAAGAGGAAAATTATATAATTGCAAATATCTACGGGCCTAACAAAGATGCAGAAGAAGCTGTTCAATTTTATCATAAACTTTCAAATCTATTAAGAACCAATGATTTCAGAAATGAAGAAAACATAATTATGGGAGGGAATTTTAATTGTCCCTTGCGGAATATTAATTTGGATTAAAAAAGGTGGAATTCATGTTCCCCGAAGGCATGTCGTAAAAAGTATTGAAGAAATTCAAGAAGAATTTAGTCTCCATGACATTTGGCGCATAAAAAATCCAAATCAAAAGAGTTTCACCTGGCCTTGTTGTTCTCCTTTTATATTTTGTAGATAAGATTACTGGTTGATCTCGAATAAACTGCATGATTTACATGTAGTTACAAATGTGGATATTTTGCCCTCAATCAAATCAGACCATTCTGCAATACTTCTAGAACTCGAAGAAATTAAGGAAAATAACTGAGGTCCTGGCTATTGGAAATTAAATACGGCGCTACTGGCGAATGAAGAATATAAAAAGATGATCAATGATAAATTGCCTATTTGGCTTGAGGAAGCAAAGGATCTGAAAGACCGAAGATCAATTTGGGATTGGATAAAATTTAATATTAGAACCGATTCTATTATTTTCTCAAAACGCTTATCACAAATTCGACAACAACGTGAAAGAGAATTAACTGACAAATATCAAGAATCATAAGCTGCCTTTCAAGATAATCCCTGTGACAATGCGTGAATTACAGTGGAAAGATATAAAAGTGAACTTGTTTTTGTATGACAAAAAAGTTGAAGGTTTAATTATACGGGCAAGGGCTAGATGGCACGAACACAGAGAAAAGAACAGTAAGTATTTTTTAAATTTGGAGAAACGTAACCATATTAAGAAACACATTAGAAAATTACACATTAGCGGAGTTATCTCTACCGATCTACTCTCGATAATGAACACACAAAAGCAATTCTATAATGTGCTTTGGTCATCACTTGGTAAAATGGTGGTCGAAAGCTTTAATGAGGCTTATGAAGAGGGAGAAATGTCAAACTCACAAAGGCAAGGTGTCATTACACTTATCGAAAAAAAACAGGTAAAGACAGAACCCATCTTGAGAATTGGAGACAGATTTCGCTCAGTAATGTTGACACTAAAATAGCATCCAAAGTAATAGCAACACGAATTACTAAAATTTTACCAGGGATAATTCACAGCAATCAGACTGGATATGTTTCAGGTCAATACATAGGGGAAGCAGCTAGATCAATTCCAGATATCATGGAATACACTAAAACATTCAATATTCAGGGTATACTATTATTTATAGATTTTGAAAAGGCATTCGACAGCCTTAAATAGAATTTTACGTTCAAATGCTTAGAAATTTTCGGCTCTGGTCATAGTCTTGTAAGATGGGTAAAAACATTTTATAATAATGTAACTATCCAGTTGCATCATAAACAATGGATCTTTTTCTGCTAATTTTGAGTTAAGCAGAGGTGTTAGGCAAGGGGATCCTCTGTCGCCATATCTATTTGTGATCGCAATTGAGACTTTAGCTGCTGCAATGCAAACTAGTACTGATATTAAAGTGCCCATGATATAAAAAATAATTGCTGCTTATTTGATAGGCTTTTCAAAGTAAAGAAGAATAACGTTTTCCTTTTGGGAATATCTTTTTTCTTTGTAGAGATATTTACGTTTTAGTATTATGCAAATGAGGAAAGTGATGACGTCATAGGTGGTTCTACTAAAACAGTACAACACTCGATCAAGAATATCTCCAGAAATATTGGAGCAGTGTTCTTCAAACTTGGCACCAGAAATGTACATCACAAAAGAAACACAATGGCACCTACAATGTCGTTGCCATGGCAACACTTTCGGCTCCAGTCTTTTTCTGTGAAAAACCAAATATCTCTATTTGCAATCTTTTAAAGTGGGACAGAGGGTCTAGCTAGGCACACCTATGGTTCCCATATTGTCTTAACTCTCCCCATTAGATTGTTGTGAGTGGATGATCCTAGTTTAGGATAAAATCTGGGAATTTTCTTCTTAATTAAAACAGGACCAGCGGCATAACTGTTTTCATGGCAATGGCACAACAGGTGTCATTTTGCTTCCTCTGTGATGTACAGTCCTGATGTCAAGTTTGAAGAACGCCGCTTTAATATTTCTAGAGATATTCTTGATTGAGTGTTGTACTGTTTTAGTGAAACCACATATGACGTCATCACTTTACTCACAAAAACGTAAATATCTCGAAAACGAAAAAAGATATTCTAAAAAGAAATTCCTCTATACTTTGAAAGGCCTTTCAAATAAGCAGCAATTATTGTTTACTTCTTTGGCACTTTAAAGGAATTAAATTAGACTTAGAGGAATGGAAAATTGACCAATATGCAGATGACTTCACTGCCTTTTTATCTGATTTGACATCCGCACAAAATCTCTTTAAATTACTTGGTCGTTTTTAAAAACTATTGGGTTAAAAGATAATTATACCAAAACAGAGGCAATGTGGATTGGTTCGTGTCGTGACAGTCCCGAGATGCCCTTATCCCTAAAATGGTGCAAAAGTGTAAAAGCTCTTGGGGTACACCTCAGTTATGACAGAGAAGTGTCTTTTCAGAAAAATTTTTACGACAAGATCACTGAAATTAAAAAAAACAAATACATCAGTGGAGCTAGAGAAGTCTCTCTTTATTTGGTAAAGTATCAATTATTAAAAGTCTTCTTCTCGCATGCTAGAGAAAAACACAAGCGATTTGCAATTGATTGTGCATTATGTTTATGAGCTAGGCACAATTTAAACGTCCCGGAAGTCTGATATTTTCGGACTTCAAATGGGATCTCTCCAGGGTCACATTGCTTCTCGAATGCTAGTCAAGGGGAACAAAGACTCTTGGTATGAGGCTACTAGCATTCCAGTGGAAACCACTAACCAGTCTGTCCGCAAGAACAATTTGTGATATCACCGGGGATTTGATCTTATCTGATCTCCGACATGTGCGTAACTTTAGCAAGTCTGATTCGTAGGTTTGACTTAAAACACTTGGTTAACAACCATACTGAGGCCTTGTCCACACTTCACTTGAGATATTTGAAAACGCAGCTTTATTTCTAGGGTTAGGTCTTCCGTCCACAATAATTTGCCATGAAAACGGGCGTTCTTCAACCGAACACACTGTTCAAACCCGAGGAATTTGAAAACGCCTGCTTTGTGTTTTAATGTTGACGCAAAACATTTTCAAAATGGAGTTTTTCAAACACGATGACGTCACAGTCTCCTCAAACACAAATCCAATGTTGAGTTTTTAAATTTCTCCAACAAAGTGTGGACGGAAAACATTTGATGTGTTTTCGGAGTGATTAACAGGCTTTTGCACATTATGCTTTTATTTCCCCACTAAAATGCTCCACCTTAATGCTCCATTTTTTCCACTAAAATGCTCCGTTTCCCCCAAAAAAATCACTAAAATGCTCGGTTAATGCTCATACATAGGGTTTTTAAATTTTCAGAATTTTAACGTCTCAACACAGCAGTTCAGAGTGCTTAATAAAAACGTTTTCTTTGTAGAACAAGTTAACAACAACGCAAGCTTATGTAAAAGTCTTAATACACCAGAAGATAATTCTTATTGTTCTGTTAATTCTATGTCCCCTTTCAGTGAACTTAAGTTAAGAGGCTAAGTAAAGTCTTCATTTTTTCGTAAAAAATATTTTTATTTCTATATTCTGTGGAAATAATATTATTTTTCCTGGAAAATTTCACTAAAATGCTCGAATAATGCTCAATGCTTTTGCCTCACTAAAATGCTCGAAAAAATGCTAGCATAATGTACAAAAGCCTAGTGATTAACATCCTTTTCAAATTTCTCCGGCATAGTGTGGCAGGGCCTGAGTATTTGCAGCTCCCTGGTGCCATTTAAAGTTAATGTTAACATGCTGCGTGAACGCCTCCACTTAGACTTGCCAAAAGTAGACTTTTACTTTGATAAAATGAAATCGACTTGTTCCGGTTGCTCGGATTCAAATTTAAAATCTGGGTGTGAAGTAATGATTCACAGCCTAACCCTTATTCCCTGAAATTTTTTGACATATTTCAGAGCCAGCGTAAGGAGAGTAATAAACCATATGCCCGGTAACCACAACCATGTTTAAGATCAGATTTCAAGGCATTAATTATTATGCTGACTTTGGAGGACAAAACGACACTGAAAACAACAAAATTTCAATTCATTTACTATGGCGGGTAGTTAACATTAGAGAAAACACTGGAAAATAAAAGCGACATATTTAAACAACAATATTTAAAGACAAAAAGATCCGAAAATTTCTTCGTTTCCGACAAATAATACAGCGTAGTGAAAGATAGATGAAAGTTGTAAATAAAAAAAGACGAAAAAAATAGCCAATTATATTGCGATAAATCGTATTTCAACTGTGCTAAATTAGTGCCCACTTAGTTCCTTTTTCAGGTGTCTTGTAGCAGCTGAATAAAACTAAAAACTTGTACTCGAAAGACGCGAATAAAGTAAACAAACACGGCCACGGAGGTAGCTGTAAATTAAATATGCAGAAATCCACGATGCAAAAATACTGTTAACTTTAAATACCTAAATTTACCAAAGAAAGGTAACCAAATGAAAGAAACGCGACAAATAACAGGAAACAGGAAGTTCCATAACAATAAATTTTCATTCAAGATAAGGCAGAAAAAACTATTTAAAAAGGAAAAAGTGTTCAAAATTTTGCAAACGTGCTTCGCTGCGTGATAGTGACAGCATGATCAAATTAATTATTCACGTGCGGAAGCTTGAGTTTTTGCTGACGGCTTTTGCAGTCAATTTATCGGCGGTGGCTTTTTCTTGTGGCTCAAACGTTTGAATTAAACTTGGATGTAATACTGTACATTACCTTTTTTGTTTTGTAAAGTCCAGGAAACTGCTTTAAATTCACGGTCTGTATTCAAAACCCACTTGACAGAACTTTGCAAACACACGGACTTTGTATTTACCTTCAAAAGCATCCTTAATTTCCGTGTCAGAAGTTGCTGGCCCCAAAACTACAGCTTTGACTGCTTTCCCGTTCAGGATGGACACCTAGTCTTTCTTCAAGGAAATCAAAGGAAAAATAACAAGACAAACTGGGTCAACAACTTTTCTTTCACCATGTCGAAAAACGTCCAACGGAAACGGCCCGTAATGGGGAATGCTAAACCTTCTCCAGATCCAGTCAGTGATCGCGACGATTAATGTATTGTTTAACTACTACGTTGATTCACTCCGATTTCTTCGAAATCAAGCTTCTAGAACAAAACATCTTGTTTAGGCTTAACTGTGTTGTGTGTAGCTTGCGAAGGGTCCCGGTGCAAAACAAGCCGTAAAGACCTTCCCTCAAAACAAACGCTGTGACTCTATTTGCCGACGAATGAACACATGTGACCTCTATGCTTTAAAAAAGACACTCCCGAGTGTCCGAAAAAATCCACGAACACCAAATATACTCACTAACAGTTGTTTGGTAAAGAACAAATTAGCCCCCAGGAAATCCTCGTACAGACTCGAGCCCGCTGAGTTGTCTGGGGTCTTTAATATAGTTGATACTAATAAGAATGTTTATTTTTTAAAGGCGTGCATATCATGTTGACATAGCTCAGTGGTACTGAGCATCCCCGCCGTTTGAGTGTACAGCGTTCGACTCTGGGTGTGGGCCGATATTTTAATTTTTTTTCCTTTCTCTCATTTTTTTTGTCCTTTATTTTTAGCGATACAAAAAATAATAGCTCTGTGTTTATATCATTTCACTCGCTAATATGCGCAACCGTACTTCAACGACTTCCGTTTCTTTAAAATCCATACCAATTCGGCATCCAGTGAGAACTTGTGCTGCTCATCGATTGTACGATTCTCGATGTTCTCATTTTCGGTAGCCGAGTCTTCTTTAACTTATATCTTTTAATTTAGACCTTTAAAACAGCTTATTTTAATTAAAGATAGACAGCAATTTAAAAGTAAAGCTGCGAGCGTACCTCATTTGCATAAAGTTTACAGCCCATTGAGCGACACATTTGCCCACAACTCATGATAACTCGTGTCGCGCATGCACTTCACGAGTTAAAAACGAGGTTTGGATAAAAGCTACTGTTGTATTGATGGAAGTAAAGGTTTCCATTTTTTGTCCTGGACGTGGATTTTGTTGTTCTTTTTTACAATAAAACGTTTGGTTTGAAACATTTTTTTAAATTTATCAACTAACTGTCTTCTGCATAACGAGGCCTTATTTAACTTACAGCGGTATATAAAATATTTACTTTCAAGAAGGATATAGTTGACTGGAATACTTGTATTATCTGCATCTAAAATCCCAAAAAGAACATCCTT
This sequence comes from Platygyra sinensis, assembly GCA_019787425.1. Taxonomy (NCBI): domain Eukaryota; kingdom Metazoa; phylum Cnidaria; class Anthozoa; order Scleractinia; family Merulinidae; genus Platygyra; species Platygyra sinensis. The sequence continues at coordinate 69,574 of JAHPZR010055934.1, read as the reverse complement.
GATATCAAACCTAACTAATATGTTTGAAGAATTGAGTACAACTTTTAACTCATCCCAGAACGTACACACTTCTGTACAATGGAAAGAGAGATGTACTATGGTCTCCAATTCCTTTTCGCAAAAACCGCATAAGGGAGAATCCACATTTTTAAACTTAAACAGCATCTTGTGTGTGTATAAGATCCTGTTTAATTTTATATTGAAATTCTCTTAATTTATTATCCAATGTTGTTTTGAAGGGAAGTAGGTATATCTTGTCCCAATCTAGCTGGGATGTGCCCGTGCTGAAAGCTATATTATATTTCTTTTGCGCTGTTGGTATACTGGATATTTTAGAAACAAAACTGTCATATGATGACTTTGACTTAAGGTCTTGGAAATTGACTTTTTTTCCTTCAATACGTAAATTGAAATAAGTTTGGATCAGATTATGAGTTTTGAAGGAGATAGAGTTTTTATTTGTTTTTAATATTTTGCACCATTCTTCTGGAAAAGAATTGAGGAGACTGAAAAGTAAGAAATGTTCAACTGGTGAGAGAGTTGAATACAATGGTTCTTTGTTTGACTTGAACTCTGCCCGTCTGCCGTAGAGGTCTCCTATTCTTACGATTTCAAGATCAATCAGCCTACTGTTGTAAAGTGACTTAGATTCAATGCAAATGAACTGGTTGTTCCATAAGACTTGATTTGCTATTTCAGAGGATGAGGAGGGGTTGTCCTCGTTTGAAAGGGACCATGTCACGATGCATTTTTTGGTAAAAATCTGGAAGAGTTATCGGAAGTCTAGCATAGTTAAAATTACAATGAAACAAGAATTGTTCAACACCAGACTGCACACAGCAGAACATAGGGGCCCCCAAAAATGGAACAACTACTTTTTAACAAAAAAAAAGCGTGGGAAAAACGTTTCGCCTCACTCAAAACTCTTTGTAAAGAGCCCAAGCTCAAAGAATTTCAATTTAAATTTATGCACCAAATTATTGTTACAAAAAAAGCACTTTTTCATTAGGTATTCAGTCAGATGATGACTGTACACTATTTACATTGTTCACTGGAGATGCGGACAACCTGGTCACGGTCTCAACGCCTATGGCGTTTGCTCCATGGAGGGCTAGAGGAACGTGAGTGCTGAGCAAGCGATGCTGAGGCCTGAAAGGGGCAGTTGACACTAGGATGCTCTCCTTCACACTTTTCAGAGCGGTGACGGTACCTACATTGACTGTAAGGCCAGGTACAGGAGCCATTATTCCAGGATCTGCAGAAAATAGATGAAGAGGCAATTTATCTTGAAGGTGAGGATGAAGTGGTGGGAGGCTGGAACTGTTGTTGTTGAAGTAAGCGGGTATGAAAGTTGTACAGATCACTGTTCATAAGGGACCAGTTGGTCAGACCTGATGGGGCGGCGTCTTTAAGGCTGTGTCATAGTGAAACCAAGCCTTGCCAGAGAACTGGCGAGCGGTCTGCAAAATTAAGAGCTTGTATTGGGTCATATCTATCATAGATGGGTGAGTACAACAAAAGATCCACATATACACAGTGAAGGCTTCCACCCATGTAACGATATCAGTAATCTCTCGTACCCTCTTCTTAGTAGACACAAGCAGTTTCCCATCCAAGTACATTTAGGGCTCGAAATCCTGGGCCTTGACGTTTTCGGGTAGCAGGTCCACCAGTTCGATGAATTGCCTGGCCTTTATTTTTGTAACCAGCTTCTCCGGAATGGGAGAATATCCTGGGCCGACGACAAAAGGTTTGTGTAGCAAAGAAGCGACCGACTGAGCAAAGGTGGGAGTAGAAAACGTGGGAGAGAATAACTGGCTTGTGGCGGGAAGCACTCCGCTCGCGACACCGTGGGAGCCAAACAATGATGGATGTGAAAGGGACGAATTGCCTAACGTACAGTAGGTGGAAACGAAGGAAGGTACAATGACGTTACCTGCGGGGGCCCAGCAGCAGATCCTGCCGGAGAGTTAATGGGGAAGGAAGACACACATGTGTTCGATGGCATGTTTCCTGATGCAGTGACATTCGAAGCCGTGAGCTGGCTTGTTTGGTTTTGCACAGCTGCTAGAATTTGAGGCAGTGAATCGCCGAACGTTCGAGAGAAGACTTGAGAAAGATCCTGAGCGGCCAGTACGAAGGATGGAGATGTACGTACGCCACGTTACGCTTTGCTACAATCCACAAGCACGTGGAATTCCGACACATGCACATGTGAAAGTTAACCCCTAGGATTTTTATGACCTTGCTTATTTCATTCACACCTAGTACTGAGCTGTTTGCTTCCATATTTCCTAGTAGAAGAATTTCCGTTTTGTCGTGATTTACCTACAATCCGGAGTATGTACTTAACAGATCGCTAGTATCAAAAAGGGTGCCGTGCGAAAGTTTGTCCCTAGCAAATGATGTCATATCATCAGCGAATATACCTAATTTGATTTCAGAACCATCCACAGCAATATCCTTAATTTGATCGTTATTACTAACTACTTAATAACCGAGAGTGAGGTTATTACGGGAAAATCTCAAACTGAGGCCTTGCTGTATTGACCTCGCTATCACTTGGTCAATACGGTAGGCCGAGGTTTGAGATTTTCCCGTAACGACCGAACGGTCGAGGTTATTAAGTTGTTTACTATATGACTAGCAAAACGGTTCTAACGAAAGAAAAAATCTATCTTCAAGGGGAAGTCGTTACATCACATCCAGTGATGCGCGCGCTTATCATTTATTCATTCACCTTTCCAAACCGTCAAACTGGATAACAGAATTCAGCGAACTAACGCGTACTCCATCAAGAAAACATATTTATTTACAGAAACCAATGATCAATACGGCCGCAAAAGCTATTTTAGTACAGTTGTGTTACTATATGACGAGAGAATTTTCATCGACATCCTCAACAAACAACTGCCAAACGTCAATTTCTACAGAAAAGTGCTTCAAACTTGCTCAAAGGCCGTGCGGCCTTGTCGGTAAAAGTACAATTAAACGGAATCAGCACTACTCTTCGTCGAAACTTTCGATGAAAACTCTTCGCCTTTTCTGAGGTTCCTGGCCCGTTAGAGATCTTGAACTGGCGCTCAGAGATACTGCAAATGTCCACACCGGAAAAAAAAAAACCGCTTGGCTGTTTAAATCTGATTGAAGATGTTTAAACTAGCTTGAGTTACAGCAAGAGAATTTGTTGATGTTGACTGCTGTACTGCTCTGGTGTCACCAATTGCCTTTTGAATGGTGAAAGGACAGTGAAAAGAGACCTGCCTTCGGAAAGGAACCTATGTATACTTCGCTGCAAACCCAACAGGGTATCAGGTTCATAATCGTCGCCATCCGTCTTCCGATATCTTAAAAAAACTTTGCCAATAAGTGGTCAAGGCCAGCAGCCGGTAAGTCCAAAACTTCTACTGTGCTTCCTTTGTTTATTGACGACAAATATCGCTGAAATGTTTTCATTTCACTAACAGTTTTCCTTTTCTTTCGTGGTTTTGATTTTTAAAATATGAACATTTCTATTTCATCCTGACCAATTAACCCGTTCGTAATTTGCCAATGTAACTTCATTTTTTCCTTAAAATAGTAATATCATTAACTCTCTGAATGTTTATCGTCACTCGACAACTTGTATCACAATGATTTTCCATGTAAATAAAGGAAATGTGGTCTAGCTTTGGATAACCGTTCGTGTTTTTTCCTTTCCTAACTTGCATTATCCGTAATCAGCCCGTGGGCATTACGGGAGAATAATGCCCTGGCGTGAAGCTGTACTTAGTCAATCAGAGCGTGCGTTATATCGGTTACAAACACAAGCCATACAATAAATATGGATAATGCCATTAATTCAAGCGCTATTATGAAGAGAGATGGCGAGAGCGGATCGCCCTGGCGAACACCCCGTTTAAGATTGAAAGAGGGAGTGGAAAAGCCATTATTGATAACAGATAATTGATATATTCTTATAAAACGTTTTGTTCCACCCCAATGCAAGAAGGATTCTCCAAAGCCAAAGAATTCTAGTGATTTACGAAGGAAGTTCCAATTTAAAGAATTGAAGGCTTTCTCAAAATCTATTGTAGTCATTTTACCTTGGTAGTCTCGCATTTTTGTAAATATAATTCCATAACATTGCTTATCGTACGAACTGCATCAAAAATGGTTCGTCCTTTTACAAAGGCATTCTGATCATAATGAATAATAATATGTAGTAATACGGTCTCTAGCCTTTTAGCAATAGCGTTTGAGCCAATATTAATATCAACATTTACTAGAGATATTGGTTTCCAGTTTTTTATCCATCTCCTGTCTTTTTCCTTTTTCTCAATTTAAGTTATTATGGCTTGCTTTTGTGAATTTAATAATTCTCCATGAAAATAAGCATAATTTAATGAGTCTACTAAAAACGTACCGATTTCTGACCAGAAGAACTTATAAAATTCTACAGTAAGACCATCATTTCCAAGAGTTTTATCGTTACTAAAGGTAGATTTAACCTTGAAACATTCGGAATATGTTAATTGGCCCTCGCACGTTTCACGTATCGAGTCAGTTAACTTAGGAGATGAAAAGGTATCTTCCAGAAAAGGGACAAGTTGAATCTAGTCAGTTTGTATTCCCGACTTTTCGTCATAGAGTTCTGAATGAAAGCTGTGAATTTCACTCATAATAGTGTCCGGAACAGTAGTCTCATCTCCATTTTTTCGAATAAGCTTTCATATGCAGCTTTTTTTCTTATTTCTGTTTTCTAGGTTAAAGAAATACTCGCTGTTTCTTTCCCCTTGTTCAAACCATGTAGTGCAGGAACGGATGATCGAGCCTCGTACAATGTAATCATCTTCATTCTAGCGGCAATTATTCAACTGTCCCATTCCTTCTGGTAAATATTTACGCACCACAATACCACCACTAAACAATCTTTGGTCTTCCAAACATTGTCAGCGCTTTTTTTGCGATGAGGGATATATACAATGAGTCTGACTACAAAATTCTACTAGGAAGGGATTTGAACGTAGCTATGGATCCAGACCTAGATTGTTCTGGTGGAAACCCCATGGTAAAAGATTCAGTTAAGTGTGTGGACGACGTTATGATGAATTATGATTTAGCTGACATCTGGAGAATCCGTAACCCCAATAGCAAGATATTTTCTTGGCGACAAAAAAGCCCAATTATTCAAAGACGCCTTGATTATTGGCTTATTACTGACTTTTTACAAGATGACGTAGCTAAAGTTGACATAGTGACAGCTATAAAAACAGATCACCATGCAGAAACTTTAGAAATTGACAGTGTAGATAATCAGCAGCGTGGACCATCTTTCTGGAAGTTCAACAACAGTCTGTTGGATGACGTTCCTTTTGTTGAACGTTTACGCGCAAACTTTCCTAAGTGGCAAGATGAAATTAATTTCTGTGATGATTTGAGAATTAAATAGGCCTCGATGAAATATAAAATTTGAGAAGAAAGTATAACATATAGCAAACTGAAAGCTAAGGAAAGGAGAAATAGAATTCAAATAATTGAAAACAGGCTCAAAATATGTGAGGAGAAAATAGCAGAATCACCGACACGAGAAAACCTTGCCAACCTCGCATCGGCCAAGACAGAATACGAAAAAGAGTATGATTACATTGTACGAGGCTCAGGAACGGATGATCGAGCCTCGTACAATGTAATCATACTCTTTTTCATATTCTGTCTTAGCCGAAGCGAGGTTGGCAAGGTTTTCTCGTGTCGGTGATTCTGCTATTTTCTCCTCACATATTTTGAGCCTGTTTTCAATTATTTGAATTCTATTTCTCCTTTCCTTAGCTTTCAGTTTGCTATATGATATACTTTCTTCTCAAATTTTTTATTTCATCGAGGCCTATTTAATTCTCAAATCATCACAGAAATTAATTTCATCTTGCCACTTAGGAAAGTTTTCGCGTAAACGTTCAACAAAAAGAACGTCATCCAACAGACTGTTGTTGAACTTCCAGGAAGATGGTCCACGCTGCTGATTATCTACACCGTCAATTTCTAAAGTTACTGCATGGTGATCTGTTTTTATAGCTGTCACTATGTCAACTTTAGCTACGTCATCTTGTAACAAGTCAGTAATAAACCAATAATCAAGGCGTCTTTGAATAATTGGGCTTTTTTGTCCCCAAGAAAATATCTTGCTATTGGGGTTACGGATTCTCCAGATGTCAACTAAATCACAATTCATCATAATGTCGTCCACGCACTTAACTGAATCTTTTACCATGGGGTTTCCACCAGAACAATCTAGGTCTGGATCCATAGCTACGTTCAAATCCCTTCCTAGTAGAATTTTGTAGTCAGACTCATTGTATATATCCCTCATCGCAAAAAAGCGCTGACAATGTTTGGAAGAACAAAGATTGTTTAGTGGTGGTATTGGGTACGTAAATATTTACCAGAAGGAATGGGACATTTGAATAATTGCCGCTAGAATGAAGTACCTCCCTTCCTCATCCGATCAAAATGATTTCAATTTGAAGTCAAAGGATTTTTGTATAAGAATGGCGACCCCACGATTATAGTTAGAACCATGAGCAAAATAAATATCTCCAAACCACTGGTTTTTCCATTGATTTTCAATCTCTTCGGTGCTGTTCATTTTTCACAGAAAACAGATGTCTGAATTTTGTTTGGATAGTCAATTGAAAGGGGATTCACGTTTTTCAAACGTATGGATACCCTGAACGTTCAGCGAAAGAGCTTTTAACTTTAGGTTGTTGGAATCCATTGAAATTTGCACACGCATAATGAAAAAAAGACAACAACAGTAGCTTTTATTCCCAAAAGGATCGCTGCCACTCGAACTATTAACGCATTCCCGATTTTGGTAGGTGAATAGTGAATAAATATAGAAAAACATGCATAACAAAACAAAAGAAAAGGTGATGAAAAATGTAGCCAGTGTGAAAAATTAAACTGTTAAAGCTACGCTTGAACGAATCAAGTGTTAGACTTATTGCCCCAGCAGGGTTTTGGCCCAGAGGCCAAAACCCGAGGAGGCATTATAGTCTCCCACGTGTATAGGTATAAAGAATGGGTGAAATATTGGTGTAGTATGCGAATCAATCCCGATTTGAAGAAACTAGGCGCGCACAGTGGTCCCGGTTAATTTTTCAATCAGCTGAGCTCGCAAGGCAATGCTACATGGGTAATTCTCACAACCACGAACACGAGAAGGAGATTGAGGAAGATACTATTTGCTGCATGAGGAGGAGAGGAAGATATTTGCCTAAATATATTTTAAAGCAAGTATCTGTCATCACAATGATTTCTTCGTATCTTGAATTCAAAGGTTATTCAGCAGTACCAGATTGAACTGTTTGGTACAGAAGTTGATTTCTCTGACACAAATCAGCAACGGGGTCGACAGACTCGATCCAAACACCACACGTGTAAAGATGTGTATAAAGATCACGTTTATTTGGATCGCTTATTTTTACTGAGTAATCTTACGTGGCGTAGAGCCCATGTGACGGCTGGGTTGATTGGCAGGGATCCAAATGTAAACGTTTTGCGGCGTTTTCATTGAGGGCAAAAAGCTTGACCCTAATTTGCATATATGGCGACTGTAACGCGATGCTTCTGTCTACATCTCAAAAAAATCTCGACTTCTGTTCTACTTTCGAGATGGCTTGTAGACTCTTCGTATATCAAGACAACTGGTTGTTTTCAGTATCAAACTAGAACAGCAGGGTGGTTTGATTTTTTTTTTTCTAGAATGCACTTCGCGAGAGTATTATGTAAAGAATATCATGTAAAAGTATGAGTTAAACAGAATGTGTTGGTTTAGTTATAAGCTTAGTTGATTCTTTGGATCATATTTATGATAAAATCCTCAAGTTACTTGAACAATATGAGTGATATAGTTTACAAAAATATGTAAATTTTCAGTTCATACAATAAATAATAGTTTATTTATAAGCAGGGAAATTTTATAAGAATTTTATACCCTTGAGGGATAAAATAGAAGCGGGGGCAGATTTAGTGCGAACTATTACTAGTGTTTAAAATAGGTTCGATTTCCACCACTCTCTCGTGTCTGGTCTACCCTCCCCGAGAAGAGACGGCTGGATACGTGAGCGGCAAACCATGTCTGTGACGTAAATTCATAATTAAAATTCTTGCGGCGCTTCTGGTTACCAGAAATGTCATCCGATGACAATCATTGGCGGGCCCACATGATGCCTACAGCTCGTAACATTTGTACATATCCTGTTTTCGCCACCTCTTCTTTTAATTTTGGCCTTCCAATTTATTTTGTTTCACACCATTGTCACAGAAGGGTATTATATGCTGTTTTCTACAGAGGAAATTTTAAAAAGACAGTAGAGCAGAGCTGTTTGACTGTGGTGTGGCAAATTTTCAAAGCCGGATCACACATATGTGGGTGTGCATCGTGTTGACACCATATTTTTGTTTTGCTAGTTCAGTTTGCTTTACTTCATTTAAAAATTTAATTTTGTCTGCCTTCGCCAGAGACTAGTGCCGCTTTCCTTCAAGAAGACTACCATACACATCATTGAGTAATTTTTTTCTTGAGATCGATGTTTGCGTTTATCCCTCTCTTTGTTGACTTCGTTCGTTATCGGACATTCTGGCACCACATGATTCAAATAATGAAATATAGATTCTCACGCATAAAGTCTGTTGACTATTTTGTGTGTTATATATGCCGCTATGGTCAGGCATTATTTCATCAGTTGAAGGTATTTGGTTAGAGGTCCCGCTAACGCGATCGCTCTTCATATCGCAGAACTTCTTTGTTACTGCAGCCTGCTTGATTGAGGCAGGCAGATTTTTTATTGGTCAAGATAAACAATACTAAGGTCCACGAGTCCAGCCGTGAGTTCGTGGAACGAGCACGGGCTCCTTTCCCGGACAGCGGCTGGTAATTGAGCCTACGTTTAAAATGAACTTCAAAAAACAACTAAGGAATATGCTAATCGATAGCTCCTAATAAGAATGACACAATAAGAAGTGAACTACTCCCTGCGAATTCTGTAGATAAACAACTTGGAACATTTTTTTTAAAGCTTGAAACTTAAAAAAAAAAAAAAAATTGAAGGCTTCGGTGGAAAAAGGGCGTTAGGTTTTTTACTCAAAAGTGAACTGTGTCAAAAACGCTCCAAATTTCGCATGCAGTTTTGTTTACGTGTGTCAAACAATGTTCTGCATGTTTTTTCCCTCACGTTGGCTTCGTTTTCGAGATATTACGTATGCAAAAAAACACATTTTTCCTAGGGTATCCTCTGGGGACCTTTTGTTGGATGAAAAACAAAAGAAACCTTTTGTTTCACTAAGCGATCAAGTCACTATAATACCTAGCGCCCTTACTACTGCTTCGTTAGCTCAAGCGGATAAGGCGCTGAACGGGCCAGCTTCGAATTTGTTTTGCTGAGGCACCGGTTCGATACGAGGTCGCTCAATTTTCTTTCCTTTCTGTTCCTTTACTTCTTTCAAAAATCAAAATATCTATTTTAAAAAATTGCGTAATTTGTATAAAGCTGGAGTCTGGAGAGATTTTTAATAGAGGTTATTGTGACGTGAAACACAACACGTGAATTTCGATCGAGCGTCAAAGCAAAGAGAAGTGATACATTAGCAGCTCTTTCGATTAATATCTTCAGCATTGTTTTTAAGTACCTTGTAGCCTGCCTGGTGGTTGATAGGCATCATAAAGCCTTGATAACCTGTAAGTCACCGACACGTTTTAAAGAAGCAAAATGTGTTCTGTAACTTCAAACGCAACTGATATAAACGGCAAGTTATCTTCGTTTGAAGTCAGGTTGATCCAGGCAGCAAAGTCCAAGAGCAGTTCTTGCCCAAGAATAAAACCTTGTCGTGAGGTGTGGCCCATTTGTCAAGCGTTGCTAGCATCAAAGTTCGGGAAGTGAGAACTGCTTTTAGACTTATAAAATTTCTCTTGTGTCATCCTCCATGTCTACCCGCGCACGAGGTGTAACAGAACCTTCCCGGCATGCATTTCGATCACGTTCGGCAAGACAAGACAAGACAAGACAAGACTAATGAAATTAGAATTACAGAGCGTGTTTTTTCCTTTTTTATTCCAACATAATAATGGCCAACAAGAAGCGATCGTTTGAAACATAGATCTGTGATCCAGGTTGCGTTGATTTTACTTCAAATCGGCATGATTTGTAGTGTTTTAAACTTCTGGGATCAGGGGCCATGCAGATGTAAGGAGACCTGTACATTGCACAGAAGGGTTAATCTGTTAATCTGTCAGCCAGCCCCACATTTTTAAGCTTATACGTTGCAGGCAGTTAAAATGAAGTAGAGATCCTTGCTGTGATGCTTAAAAGTGAAATCAACATTTTAACCTATTTAAGCCCGAAATCGCCGTTTTTGAGCTTACGCGCTGCGTGAAATGGACATTTTGCTTGTTTTTAAGTGAATCAACATCCTTGCTGTCACGCTTTAATCAACATTTTAACCTTTCTAGGTCTGAAATCGACGTTTTTGAAGTTAACGCGCTGCGTGAAATGAACAGTTTGCTCGTTTTGAAGTTAAATCAACATCCTTGCTGTCACGCTTTAACGTGAAATCAACATTTTAACCCATTTAGGCCTAAAATTGCCGTCTTTGAGTTTACGCTGCTGGGTGAAATGAACAGCTTGCTCGTTTTGAAGTGAAATCAACATCCTTGCCGTCATGCCTTAACGTGAAATCGCATAAAGTTCACATTTGGCTGTAATTTGAGTGAAATTAACGTCTTTGCGGTCGCGTGATAACGTGAAATCACAATTTTAACGGTTTTAAAAACCTGAAATCAACATTTTTTAAGGTTGCATCTTGATTGTTTTCCTTGGCCTAACACTGCGCTAACCCTAACGTGTCCTGATCTTAACTCTAACCCCAGCTAATGTGAAGCGCTAACCCTAACAACGAGGCGCTAGCGCTAACCCTAGGCAATCACCCTCACCCTTCAACGCTAACCCTAGTTTCAAGCGATAAACCTAAACGTTAACTCTAAGCCTAACCTTGTTCCGTAATCCTAGTTTCAAGCAGTAACCCTAAACGTTACGTTAACCCTAAGCCTAACCTTGTTCCATAACCCTAACCTTCAACGCTAACCCTAGTTTCGAGCGATAACCCTAACTCTAATAAAACTGGGAACTCTTAACCCTAAGGGTTTAAGTCCTTGCGGTGGCGTGATAATGTGAAATCAAAATCAGTTTTAATTGTCCGTAAATGACCTGATATCACCCAGCGCGTAAACTCAAAGACGACCTATTGTCTCTGCGTGTAGTTGCCCTACCGAACTCATTTCTAGCTATTTAGACAAAATTATGGCACCTATCGTCAGATCTTTACCGTCATATGTTAAAGACAGTCAACACGCACTCCAAATTTTTCGTGATTTCAATTTCCTGGGCGAAGACAAACTTATTTTCACTATGGATATTACATCTCTTTACACCGTCATCCCTAATGGCGAAGGTCTTCTAGCCCTCAAACATTTTTTCGATTTACGTACTGTTAAGGAACCAAGCTCGGAAACATTGCTCCGCCTGGCTGAACTAGTTTTAACACTAAACTGTTTTTCATTCGCTGACAGTTATTATAAACAAATCAATGGGGTGGCCATGGGTACCAAAATGGGACCCAGCTACGCCAACCTTTTCGTAGGCTATATTGAACACCAATTTTTCAATCAATACAACGGCCCCAAACCTGACCTCTACCGTCGCTACATTGACGACTGTGTCGGCGCAACTTCCTCCACCAGAGAGGAACTCAATCAATTTATAACTGCTGTTAATTCGTTTCATCCGGCTCTTAAATATACCTGGGAAATTTCCGACACTTCTTTAGCATTTCTAGATATTAAAGTTTCTGTCGAAGGCAACGGTTTATGCACCAGTGTGCACTACAAACCCACAGATTCTCATAGTTATTTGTTGTATTCATCTTCACATCCATCACATGTCAAGAATTCCATTCCTTATTCTCAGTTTCTTAGACTTCGCCGCCTTTGTAGTGAGGACTCTGATTTTTCCTTAAAATCAGAGGAAATGTGCGAGTTTTTCGACAAACGTGGCTATCCTGCCTCTGTTGTTCAAGCAGGCCATCATCGCGCCCAACAAATCGATCGGCAGTCAGCACTACAAACGTCTAAGAAGGAGAATAATAATAGAATTCCATTCACTCTCACATTTCACCCTCACAACCACGCAGTAAAATCCATCATTCTCAAAAACTTTAAATTACTTCAAAATGATCCCGATACTGGTAGAATCTTTTCGCAACCGCCATTAATTTCATTTAAACGCGACAAAAACATAGGTAACTTTTTAGTCAGAAGTTCTTTCCAAACGAGTGAACAACCCGGTACTTTTAAATGTGCACGCGCACGATGCAAAACATGTCCTTTCATTTGTAACGTTGAGAAATTGTCGGGGCCCAAGCGATCTATTAAAATCACTGATCATTTTACCTGTACCTCAGCCAATGTCATCTACTGTATAACTTGCACTCTCTGCAAAAAGTTATATATCGGCGAAACAGGTAGACGACTAGGCGACCGATTCCGAGAACATCTTCGCGACGTTGAGAAAGACGACAAAAACGCATCTAAACCGGTCGCTAGACACTTTAATCTGCCGAATCATTCGAAGCAACATATGGCGGTCTGTGGCCTCTCCCTACATCAAGGAGGCACAGAAAGCCGCAAAACTCTAGAACAAAAATTTATTTTTCAAATCGGCACTGTTAATCCTCACGGTATCAACGAACGCTTTTCATTCAACTAATTTATTCTGTTTTTTTCACGTTGCCAGGCACCAACCAATAGCGTAGCTCCATATTTCTCTATATAAACCACACACAACCCACAATTCCTCGATTCGCTCCGACGAAGGGCTAGCGCTCGAAACGTCAGCTTTCGAATCTCTTTACGGTGGCTAATTCACATTATCAACTCAGTTGATAAAACCAAATTATCCTGATATCAACATTGTCTAGCTTACGCATTGCGTGAAACTAACGTCTTTGCGGTCGCACGTTAATGTGAAATCAAAATGTTAACGGTTTTCACCTCAAATCAACATCTTTTAAGGTTACACGTTGCGAAAGATCAATGATTTGCTGGATTTTAAGTGAAACTGCCGTCTTTGTGGTCACGTGCTGACGTGTCAACAAATACAGTTTTTTTTGCATACGTAATATCTCGAAAACGAAGCAAACTTCAAGGAAAAAACGTGCAGAACATTGTTTGACACAGGTAAACAAAACTGCATGTGAAACTTGGAGCGTTTCTGACAAAGTTCACTTTTGAGTAAAAAACCTAACGCCCTTTTACCACCGAAGCCTTCAATTATTAATCAGCTACTGGGCTTAGAGTCGAGAGGTCGGCCTCATCTAAGATAATTCAAGAAAAATTAAAGAGAAAAAAAGATTGCTTATCACTATTTTACCTCCACGCCGTCAATAAAGAGTTTATAAGGTTCCTTTCTACTGAACGCTGCTCGTTTTCCGTCCTTTGCTTGCACCAGAAATGAGTTCGTGGAAGGAGCACGGGAAGAAAGACCCATCGGTTCTTTTACAGTCAAACCGGATGTTCTTTTGATGGGAACTTTGCAAACTTCCGCCGGAACATTGGTATTTTGGTTGACAGTTTGAGTCGCGCAAGTTGCAACCAGCGCGAGCAAGTTGCTCAGTTCATTTGGGACCTGATGGTAGGAACTCGTTGAGATTTTCCAAAACAGTTTAAGTGTTACTTCAGTATTTTTGAAGACAGGTTTGCGCCGGAGTTTTAACGTGCCTAACGTGGATAATCACTGCATGAGAACTACCAAGATATTCTCGATAGCGTGAAATATTAAAATCTGTACCGTTTGCTGCCGTTGTTTTGAAATGTTATGGCAGTCACTATTGTTGCTAATTCGTTGGCTATCGAAATTCAAAGGAACTATAAGTTACCTGCTTGCACTGTAAAATTATATGAAAACCCGCGACGGGACTGCAACTGTTGCGTTCATATGTCCGTAAATACACATCGAGTTTACAGTTGTCAATGTTAGATACCATTTGAGGCGATAATTCAACTTCTTCTACGATTTGTGCCTGTTTTGAACTGAACAGACGTCCACAGGGCAGTTATTTACTCCCTTTTTAAGCCTTGTGATACGATTATAATGTGTGTTAGCCATCATAAGCCTCAGTAAGAATTTCGAGTCGCAAACTGCTTTCCCAATGATTTTTGAAAACGGCACGAAAGCGATAGCAACTTGCTTGCGCAGGTTGCAACTTGTTCGACTCAAACTGTCAATCAAAATACCAATGTTGCGGCGGAAGTTTGCAAAGTTCCCATCAAAAGAACATCCGGTTTGACTGTAAAACCTCTTTTACAAGAAATTTTTTAGCCAAGAGCTCTTAGGTCAATTTTTAGATGTACATGTCATAATTCTTAAAATTTAACTGTTTTTAATTTTTTTTTACATGTACTAATATCTCATAAGTGTGAATAGTAATTTTAATTCTAAACTTAAAATAGAGGGCCACTGGTTTGTCCGTTTTTAACTGTTATGTGTTACCCTCTCTAAATAAAGTTGCTACTATTACTACTACTACTACCATCTTGGGAATAAGCCTCTTCCTCTTATCAATCACTTGCTTAGGTAAATCTGGGCTAATACCGAAGCCTGACGAGCTGTCGATATTGTTACGTCGGCAGGAAAAGAGGCTTTCTCGGTCTTTAAAGCGAAGGCAGTGTGCTATGATGGCCCTGGGTTTTCTTGTGTTTTGATCCCTTTTACCGACGCGGTGAACTCTTTGGAACACAATATATTGAGTGTTTTCTACCTTTAACTCTTTCTCCAAGAAGGCTTTCAAAACAGCTTCAGTGTTCTCCTCCTCCTCGGAAGCAAAGATTTTCGTGGCGGCTGTAAACTTCGTAATTTAAGAGTTGCTGGCGCAAGTTATCTCCTTTTGTGATTTCTCCTGGTCATCTTGGGAGTATTTTCTTCCTGGCTTCTACATATACTTCATCATTCAGGAATTTTACGCTTGTCTGAAGCATATTTAAGCTGAGCGTGTCCGTGTAAGAACCGACCACTCAAATTTTCGTGGAAAATGGATTGCCTTCATTTTTTCTACACAAGTCAAACAACATATGCAATGAACGAAAATGCCCTTTATTTCGATAGATTCGCTTTTTTAATTTTTTGAGGAATTTTTTTTTGTAGGCACCCCGAAAACTACACAAACCGGAAATTGAAACCCCAAAAATTGGGGGTTACGTTATGCTTGCTCAAACTTTGCACATTTGATAAAACAACCTAATTCTTTCAGAATTACTGCATAATTCTTTCTTCTTTCCACACAACTAAAACTATCTGCTTATCTTAAACGCAAGCAAAGTTATGACGTCTTAACGTGATCCGCTTAAAGATGTCTTTGCCATCTTTGCTGACATAGCCTCCAAACAAACAGATTTTTTTCAAAAGTGGGACCTCTTCATGAATGATGACTGTTATCAGCGTAATGACTAGGCCTAAGCTACAATTATCTGTATTAAAAGTTGTGGGCACTCATAATTTTGATACGCAAAAATTCGACAAAGTAGCGGAAATTTCAACAATTTGTGTGGAAATGACGAATCTCATCCGTTGACTAAAAGCGGTTTTAGGCACGGATGAGATTCGTCATTTCCACACAAATTGTTGAAATTTCCGCTACTTTGTCGAATTTTTGCGTATCAAAATTATGAGTGCCCACAACTTTTAATACAGATAATTGTAGCTTAGGCCTAGTCAATTACGCTGATAACAGTCATCATTCATGAAGAGGTCCCACTTTTGAAAAAAATCTGTTTGTTTGGAGGCTATGTCAGCAAAGATGGCAAAGACATCTTTAAGCGGATCACGTTAAGACGTCATAACTTTGCTTGCGTTTAAGATAAGCAGATAGTTTTTAGTTGTGTGGAAAGAAGAAAGAATTATGCAGTAATTCTGAAAGAATTAGGTCGTTTTATCAAATGTGCAAAGTTTGAGCAAGCATAACGTAACCCCCAATTTTTGGGGTTTCAATTTCCGGTTTGTGTAGTTTTCGGGGTGCCTACAAAAAAAAATTCCTCAAAAAATTAAAAAAGCGAATCTATCGAAATAAAGGGCATTTTCGTTCATTGCATATGTTGTTTGACTTGTGTAGAAAAAATGAAGGCAATCCATTTTCCACGAAAATTTGAGTGGTCGGTTTCTTACACGGACGCGCTCAGCTTAAATATGCTTCAGACAAGCGTAAAATTCCTGAATGATGAAGTATATGTAGAAGCCAGGAAGAAAATACTCCCAAGATGACCAGGAGAAATCACAAAAGGAGATAACTTGCGCCAGCAACTCTTAAATTACGAAGTTTACAGCCGCCACGAAAATCTTTGCTTCCGAGGAGGAGGAGAACACTGAAGCTGTTTTGAAAGCCTTCTTGGAGAAAGAGTTAAAGGTAGAAAACACTCAATATATTGTGTTCCAAAGAGTTCACCGCGTCGGTAAAAGGGATCAAAACACAAGAAAACCCAGGGCCATCATAGCACACTGCCTTCGCTTTAAAGACCGAGAAAGCCTCTTTTCCTGCCGACGTAACAATATCGACAGCTCGTCAGGCTTCGGTATTAGCCCAGATTTACCTAAGCAAGTGATTGATAAGAGGAAGAGGCTTATTCCCAAGATGTAGTAGTAGTAGTAATAGTAGCAACTTTATTTAGAGAGGGTAACACATAACAGTTAAAAACGGACAAACCAGTGGCCCTCTATTTTAAGTTTAGAATTAAAATTACTATTCACACTTATGAGATATTAGTACATGTAAAAAAAAATTAAAAACAGTTAAATTTTAAGAATTATGACATGTACATCTAAAAATTGACCTAAGAGCTCTTGGCTAAAAAATTTCTTGTAAAAGAGGTTTTACAGTCAAACCGGATGTTCTTTTGATGGGAACTTTGCAAACTTCCGCCGCAACATTGGTATTTTGATTGACAGTTTGAGTCGAACAAGTTGCAACCTGCGCAAGCAAGTTGCTATCGCTTTCGTGCCGTTTTCAAAAATCATTGGGAAAGCAGTTTGCGACTCGAAATTCTTACTGAGGCTTATGATGGCTAACACACATTATAATCGTATCACAAGGCTTAAAAAGGGAGTAAATAACTGCCCTGTGGACGTCTGTTCAGTTCAAAACAGGCACAAATCGTAGAAGAAGTTGAATTATCGCCTCAAATGGTATCTAACATTGACAACTGTAAACTCGATGTGTATTTACGGACATATGAACGCAACAGTTGCAGTCCCGTCGCGGGTTTTCATATAATTTTACAGTGCAAGCAGGTAACTTATAGTTCCTTTGAATTTCGATAGCCAACGAATTAGCAACAATAGTGACTGCCATAACATTTCAAAACAACGGCAGCAAACGGTACAGATTTTAATATTTCACGCTATCGAGAATATCTTGGTAGTTCTCATGCAGTGATTATCCACGTTAGGCACGTTAAAACTCCGGCGCAAACCTGTCTTCAAAAATACTGAAGTAACACTTAAACTGTTTTGGAAAATCTCAACGAGTTCCTACCATCAGGTCCCAAATGAACTGAGCAACTTGCTCGCGCTGGTTGCAACTTGCGCGACTCAAACTGTCAACCAAAATACCAATGTTCCGGCGGAAGTTTGCAAAGTTCCCATCAAAAGAACATCCGGTTTGACTGTAAAAGAACCGATGGGGTCTTTCTTCCCGTGCTCCTTCCACGAACTCATTTCTGGTGCAAGCAAAGGACGGAAAACGAGCAGCGTTCAGTAGAAAGGAACCTTATAAACTCTTTATTGACGGCGTGGAGGTAAAATAGTGATAAGCAATCTTTTTTTCTCTTTAATTTTTCTTGAATTATCTTAGATGAGGCCGACCTCTCGACTCTAAGCCCAGTAGCTGATTAATAATTGAAGGCTTCGGTGGTAAAAGGGCGTTAGGTTTTTTACTCAAAAGTGAACTTTGTCAGAAACGCTCCAAGTTTCACATGCAGTTTTGTTTACCTGTGTCAAACAATGTTCTGCACGTTTTTTCCTTGAAGTTTGCTTCGTTTTCGAGATATTACGTATGCAAAAAAAACTGTATTTGTTGACACGTCAGCACGTGACCACAAAGACGGCAGTTTCACTTAAAATCCAGCAAATCATTGATCTTTCGCAACGTGTAACCTTAAAAGATGTTGATTTGAGGTGAAAACCGTTAACATTTTGATTTCACATTAACGTGCGACCGCAAAGACGTTAGTTTCACGCAATGCGTAAGCTAGACAATGTTGATATCAGGATAATTTGGTTTTATCAACTGAGTTGATAATGTGAATTAGCCACCGTAAAGAGATTCGAAAGCTGACGTTTCGAGCGCTAGCCCTTCGTCGGAGCGAATCGAGGAATTGTGGGTTGTGTGTGGTTTATATAGAGAAATATGGAGCTACGCTATTGGTTGGTGCCTGGCAACGTGAAAAAAACAGAATAAATTAGTTGAATGAAAAGCGTTCGTTGATACCGTGAGGATTAACAGTGCCGATTTAAAAAATAAATTTTTGTTCTAGAGTTTTGCGGCTTTCTGTGCCTCCTTGATGTAGGGAGAGGCCACAGACCGCCATATGTTGCTTCGAATGATTCGGCAGATTAAAGTGTCTAGCGACCGGTTTAGATGCGTTTTTGTCGTCTTTCTCAACGTCGCGAAGATGTTCTCGGAATCGGTCGCCTAGTCGTCTACCTGTTTCGCCGATATATAACTTTTTGCAGAGAGTGCAAGTTATACAGTAGATGACATTGGCTGAGGTACAGGTAAAATGATCAGTGATTTTAATAGATCGCTTGGGCCCCGACAATTTCTCAACGTTACAAATGAAAGGACATGTTTTGCATCGTGCGCGTGCACATTTAAAAGTACCGGGTTGTTCACTCGTTTGGAAAGAACTTCTGACTAAAAAGTTACCTATGTTTTTGTCGCGTTTAAATGAAATTAATGGCGGTTGCGAAAAGATTCTACCAGTATCGGGATCATTTTGAAGTAATTTAAAGTTTTGAGAATGATGGATTTTACTGCGTGGTTGTGAGGGTGAAACGTGAGAGTGAATGGAATTCTATTATTATTCTCCTTCTTAGACGTTTGTAGTGCTGACTGCCGATCGATTTGTTGGGCGCGATGATGGCCTGCTTGAACAACAGAGGCAGGATAGCCACGTTTGTCGAAAAACTCGCACATTTCCTCTGATTTTAAGGAAAAATCAGAGTCCTCACTACAAAGGCGGCGAAGTCTAAGAAACTGAGAATAAGGAATGGAATTCTTGACATGTGATGGATGTGAAGATGAATACAACAAATAACTATGAGAATCTGTGGGTTTGTAGTGCACACTGGTGCATAAACCGTTGCCTTCGACAGAAACTTTAATATCTAGAAATGCTAAAGAAGTGTCGGAAATTTCCCAGGTATATTTAAGAGCCGGATGAAACGAATTAACAGCAGTTATAAATTGATTGAGTTCCTCTCTGGTGGAGGAAGTTGCGCCGACACAGTCGTCAATGTAGCGACGGTAGAGGTCAGGTTTGGGGCCGTTGTATTGATTGAAAAATTGGTGTTCAATATAGCCTACGAAAAGGTTGGCGTAGCTGGGTCCCATTTTGGTACCCATGGCCACCCCATTGATTTGTTTATAATAACTGTCAGCGAATGAAAAACAGTTTAGTGTTAAAACTAGTTCAGCCAGGCGGAGCAATGTTTCCGAGCTTGGTTCCTTAACAGTACGTAAATCGAAAAAATGTTTGAGGGCTAGAAGACCTTCGCCATTAGGGATGACGGTGTAAAGAGATGTAATATCCATAGTGAAAATAAGTTTGTCTTCGCCCAGGAAATTGAAATCACGAAAAATTTGGAGTGCGTGTTGACTGTCTTTAACATATGACGGTAAAGATCTGACGATAGGTGCCATAATTTTGTCTAAATAGCTAGAAATGAGTTCGGTAGGGCAACTACACGCAGAGACAATAGGTCGTCTTTGAGTTTACGCGCTGGGTGATATCAGGTCATTTACGGACAATTAAAACTGATTTTGATTTCACATTATCACGCCACCGCAAGGACTTAAACCCTTAGGGTTAAGAGTTCCCAGTTTTATTAGAGTTAGGGTTATCGCTCGAAACTAGGGTTAGCGTTGAAGGTTAGGGTTATGGAACAAGGTTAGGCTTAGGGTTAACGTAACGTTTAGGGTTACTGCTTGAAACTAGGATTACGGAACAAGGTTAGGCTTAGAGTTAACGTTTAGGTTTATCGCTTGAAACTAGGGTTAGCGTTGAAGGGTGAGGGTGATTGCCTAGGGTTAGCGCTAGCGCCTCGTTGTTAGGGTTAGCGCTTCACATTAGCTGGGGTTAGAGTTAAGATCAGGACACGTTAGGGTTAGCGCAGTGTTAGGCCAAGGAAAACAATCAAGATGCAACCTTAAAAAATGTTGATTTCAGGTTTTTAAAACCGTTAAAATTGTGATTTCGCGTTATCACGCGACCGCAAAGACGTTAATTTCACTCAAATTAGAGCCAAATGTGAACTTTATGCGATTTCACGTTAAGGCATGACGGCAACGATGTTGATTTCACTTCAAAACGAGCAAGCTGTTCATTTCACCCAGCACGTAAACTCAAAGACGGCAATTTTAGGCCTAAATAGGTTAAAATGTTGATTTCACGTTAAAGCGTGACAGCAAGGATGTTGATTTAACTTCAAAACGAGCAAACTGTTCATTTCACGCAGCGCGTTAACTTCAAAAACGTCGATTTCAGACCTAGAAAGGTTAAAAGTTGATTAAAGCGTGACAGCAAGGATGTTGATTCACTTAAAAACAAGCAAAATGTCCATTTCACGCAGCGCGTAAGCTCAAAAACGGCGATTTCGGGCTTAAATAGGTTAAAATGTTGATTTCACTTTTAAGCATCATAGCAAGGATCTCTACTTCATTTTAACTGCCTGCAACGTATAAGCTTAAAAATGTGGGGCTGGCTGACAGATTTACAGATTAACCCTTCTGTGCAATGTACAGGTCTCCTTACATCTGCATGGCCCCTGATCCCAGAAGTTTAAAACACTACAAATCATGCCGATTTGAAGTAAAATCAACGCAACCTGGATCACAGATCTATGTTTCAAACGATCGCTTCTTGTTGGCCATTATTATGTTGGAATAAAAAAGGAAAAAACACGCTCTGTAATTCTAATTTCATTAGTCTTGTCTTGTCTTGTCTTGTCTTGCCGAACGTGATCGAAATGCATGCCGGGAAGGTTCTGTTACACCTCGTGCGCGGGTAAACATGGAAGATGACACAAGAGAAATTTCATCAGTCTAAAAGCAGTTCTCACTTCCCGAACTTTGATGCTAGCAACGCTTGACAAATGGGCCACAACTCACGACAGGGTTTTATTCTTGGGCAAGAACTGCTCTTGGACTTTGCTGCCTGGATCAACCTGACTTCAAACGAAGATAACTTGCCGTTTATATCAGTTGCGTTTGAAGTTACAGAACACATTTTGCTTTTTTAAAACGTGTCGGTGACTTACGGGTTATCAAGGCTTTGTGATGCCTATCAACCACCAGGCAGGCTACAAGGTACTTTAAAACAATGCTTAAGATATTAATCGAAAGAGCTGTAATGTATCACTTCTCTTTGCTTTGACGCTCGATCGAAATTCACGTGTTGTGTTTCACTTCACAATAACCTCTATTAAAAGTCTCCCCAGACTCCAGCTTTATACAAATTACGCAATTTTTTTTAAATAGATATCTTGATTTTTGAAAGAAGTAAAGGAACAGAAAGGAAAAAAAAAATTGAGTGACCTCGTATCGAACCGGTGCCTCAGCAAAACAAATTCGAATCTAGCCCGTTCAGCGCCTTATCCGCTTGAGCTAACGAAGCAGGTATTATAGTGACTTGATCGCTTAGCGAAACAAAAGGTTTCTTTTGTTTTTCATCCAACAAAAGGTCCCCAGTGGATGCCCTAGGAAAAATGTGTTTTTATGCATACGTCATATCTCGAAAACGAAGCAAACTTGAGGGAAAAAAAAAACATGCAGAACATTGTTTGACACACGTAAACAAAACTGCATGCGAAATTTGGAGCGTTTTTGACACAGTTCACTTTTGAGTAAAAAACCTAATGCCCTTTTTCCACCGAAGCCTTCAATTTTTCTTTTTTTTTTTACGTTTCAAGCTTTAAAAAAATGTTCCAAGTTGTTTATCTGCAGAATTCGCAGGGAGTAGTTCACTTTTTATTGTGTCATTCTTATTAGGAGCTATCGATTAGCAGATTCCTTAGTTGTTTTTTGAAGTTCATTTTAAACTTAGGCTCAATTACCAGCCGCTGTCCGGGAAAGGAGCCCGTGCTCGTTTCACGAACACACGGCTGGACTCGTGGACCTTAGTATTGTTAATCTTGACCAATACAAAATTTGCCTGCCTGAATCAAGCAGGCTGCAGTAACAAAGAAGTTCTGCGATATGACGAGCGATCGCGTTAGCGGGACCTCTAACCAAATACCTTCAACTGATGAAATAATGCCTGATCTATTCCATAGCGGCATATATAACACACAAAATAGTCAACAGACTTTATGCGTGAGAATCTATGTTTCATTATTTGAATCATGTGGTGCCAGAATGTCCGATAACGAACGAAGTCAACAAAGAGAGGGATAAACGCAAACATCGATCTCAAGAAAAAAAACTACTCAATGATGTGTACGGTAGTCTTCTTGAAGGAAAGCGGCACTAGTCTCTGGCGAAGGCAGAAAAAATTAAATTTTTAAATGAAGTAAAGCAAACTGAACTAGCAAAACAAAAATAAGGTGTCAACACGATGCACACCCACATATGTGTGATCTTTGACAATTTGCCACACCACAGTCAAACAGCTCTGCCCTACTGTCTTTTTAAAATTTCCTCTGTAGAAAACAGCATCTAATACCCTTCTGTGACAATGGTGTGAAACAAAATAAAGTGGAAGGCCAAAATTAAAAGAAGAGGTGGCGAAAACAGTATATGTACAAATGTTACGAGCTGTAGGCATCATGTGGGCCCGCCAATGATTGTCATCGGATGACATTTCTGGTAACCAGAAGCGCCGCAAGAATTTTAATTATGAATTTACGTCACAGACATGGTTTGCCGCTCACGCGTCCAGTCGTCTCTTCTCGGGGAGGGTAGACCAGACACGAGAGAGTGGTGGAAATCGAACCTATTTTAAACACTAGTAATAGTTCGCACTAAATCTGCCCCCGCTTCTATTTTATCCCTCAAGCGTATAAAATTCTTATAAAATTTCCCTGCTTATAAATAAACTATTATTTATTGTATGAACTGAAAATTTATATCACTCATATTGTTCAAGTAACTTGAGCATTTTATCATAAATATGATCCAAAGAATCAACTAAGCTTATAACTAAACCAACACATTCTGTTCAACTCATACTATCACATGATATTCTTTACATAATACTCTCGCGAAGTGCATTCTGGAAAAAAAATATCAAACCACCCTGTTGTTCTAGTTTGATACTGAAAAAAACCAGTTGTCTTGATATACGAATACTCTACAAGCCATCTCGAAAGTAGAACAGAAGTCGAGATTTTTTTGAGATGTAGACAGAAGCATCGCGTTACAGTCGCCATATATGCAAATTAGAGTCAAGCTTTTTGTCCTCAACGAAAACACCGCAAAAAGTTTACATTTGGATCCCTGCCAATCAACCCAACCGTCACATGGGCTCTACGCCACGTAAGATTACTCAGTAAAAATAAGCGATCCAAATAGACATGATCTTTATACACATCTTTACATGTGTGGTGTTTGGATCGAGTCTGTCGACCCCGTTGCTCATTTGTGTCAGAGAAATCAACTTCTGTATCAAACAGTTCAATCTGGTACTGCTGAATAACCTTTGAATTCAAGATACGAAGAAATCACTGTGATGACAGATACTCGCCCTAAAATATATTTTGGCAAATATCTTCCTCTCCCCCTCATGCAGCAAATAGTATCTTCCTCGATCTCCTTCTCGTGTTCGTGGTTGTGAGAATTACCCATGTAGCATTGCCTTGCGAGCTCAGCTGATTGCAAAATTAACCGGGACCACTGTGCGCGCCTAGTTTCTTCAAATCGGGATTGATTCGCATACTACACCAATATTTCACGCATTCTTCATACGTATACACGGGGGAGACTATAATGCCTCCTCGGGTTTTGGCCTCTGGGCCAAAACCCTGCGGGGGCAATTAGTCTAACACTTGATCTCGTCCAAGCGTAGCTTTAACAGTTTAATTTTTCACACTGGCTACATTTTTCATCACCTTTGCTTTTGTTTTGTTATGCATGTTTTTCTATATTTATTTACTATGCACCTACCAAAATCGGGAATGCGTTAATAGTTCGAGTGGCAGCGGTCCTTTTGGGAATAACAGCTACTGTTGTTGTCTTTTTTTTCACTATGCGTGTGCAAATTTCAATGGATTCCAACAACCTAAAGTTAAAAGCTCTTTCGCTGAACGTTAAGGGTATCCATACGTTTGAAAAACGTAAATCCCCTTTCATTTGACTATCCAAACAAAATTCAGACATCTGTTTTCTGTGAAAAATGTACAGCACCGAAGAGATTGAAAATCAGTGGAAAAAGCAGTGGTTTGGAGATATTTATTTTGCTCATGGTTCTAACTATAATCGTGGGGTCGCCATTCTTATACAAAAATCCTTTGACTTCAAATTGAAATCATTTTGATCGGATGAGGAAGGGAGGTACTCCATTCTAGCGGCAATTATTCAACTGTCCCACTCCTTCTGGTAAATATTTACGCACCCAATACCACCACTAAACAATCTTTGTTCTTCCAAACATTGTCAGCGCTTTTTTGCGATGAGGGATATATACAATGAGTCTGACTACAAAATTCTACTAGGAAGGGATTTGAACGTAGCTATGGATCCAGACCTAGATTGTTCTGGTGGAAACCCCATGGTAAAAGATTCAGTTAAGTGTGTGGACGACGTTATGATGAATTGTGATTTAGTTGACATCTGGGGAATCCGTAACCCCAATAGCAAGATATTTTCTTGGCGACAAAAAAGCCCAATTATTCAAAGACGCCTTGATTATTGGTTTATTGCTGACTTGTTACAAGATGACGTAGCTAACGTTGAAATAGTGACAGCTATAAAAACAGATCACCATGCAGTAACTTTAGAAATTGACAGTGTAGATAATCATCAGCGTGGACCATCTTTCTGGAAGTTCAACAACTGTCTGTTGGATGACATTCTTTTTATTGAACGTTTACGCGAAAACTTTCCTAAGTGGCAAGATGAAATTAATTTCTGTGATGATTTGAGAATTAAATAGGCCTCGATGAAATATAAAATTTGAGAGGAAAGTATAACATATAGCAAACTGAAAGCTAAGGAAAGGAGAAATAGAATTCAAATAATTGAAAACAGGCTCAAGATATGTGAGGAGAAAATAGCAGAATCACCGACACGAGAAAACCTTGCCAACCTCGCATCGGCCAAGACAGAATATGAAAAAGAGTGTGATTACATTGTACGAGGCTCGATCATCCATTCCTGCACTACATAGTTTGAACAAGGGGAAAGAAACAGCGAGTATTTCTTTAACCTAGAAAACAGAAATAAGAAAAAAAGCTGCATATGAAAGCTTATTCGAAAAAATGGAGATGAGACTACTGTTCCGGACACTATTATGAGTGAAATTCACAGCTTTCATTCAGAACTCTATGACGAAAAGTCGGGAATACAAACTGACTAGATTCAACTTGTCCCTTTTCTGGAAGATACCTTTTCATCTCCTAAGTTAACTGACTCAATGCGTGAAACGTGCGAGGGCCAATTAACATATTCCGAATGTTTCAAGGTTCAATCTACCTTTAGTAACGATAAAACTCCTGGAAATGATGGTCTTACTGTAGAATTTTATAAGTTCTTCTGGTCAGAAATCGGTACGTTTTTGGTAGACTCATTAAATTATGCTTATTTTCATGGAGAATTATTAAATTCACAAAAGCAAGCCATAATAACTTTAATTGCGAAAAAGGACAAAGACAGGAGATGGATAAAAAAACTGGAGACCAATATCTCTAGTAAATGTTGATATTAATATTGGCTCAAAAGCTATTGCTGACAGGCTAGAGACCGTATTACTACATATTATTATTCATTATGATCAGAATGCCTTTGTAAAAGGACGAACCATTTTTGATGCAGTTCGTACGATAAGCAATGTTATGGAATTTACAAAAATGCGAGACTACCAAGGTATAATGACTACAATAGATTTTGGGAAAGCCTTCAATTCTTTAAATTGGAACTTCCTTCGTAAATCACTAGAATTCTTTGGCTTTGGAGAATCGTTCTTGGGGTGGATCAAAACGTTTTATAAGAATATATCAATTATCTGTTATCAATAATGGCTTTTCCACTCCCTCTTTCAATCTTAAACGGGGTGTTCGCCAGGGCGATCCGCTCTCGCCATCTCTCATATTTATTATATGGCTTGTGTTTGTAACCGATATAACGCACGCTCTGATTGACTAAGTACAGCGTCACGCCAGGGCATTATTCTCCCGTAATGCCCACGGGCTGATTACGGATAATGCAAATTAGGAAAGGAAAAAACACGAACGGTTATCCAAAGCTAGACCCCATTTCCTTTATTTACATGGAAAATCATTGTGATACAAGACGTCGAGTGACGATAAACATTCAGAGAGTTAATGATATTACTATTTTAAGGAAAAAATAAAGTTACATCGGCAAATTACGAACGAGTTAATTGGTCAGGAAGGAATTGAAATGTTCATACTTTAAAAATCAAAACCACGAAAGGAAAGGAAAACTGTCAGTGAAATGAAAACATTTCAGCGATATTTGTCGTCAATAAACAAAGGAAGCACAGTAGAAGTTTTGGACTTACCGGCTGCTGTCCTTGACCACTTATTGGAAAAGTTTTTTAAGAT
>JAHPZR010055934.1:7500-40000 GCA_019787425.1 Platygyra sinensis | reverse complement strand
TTTAAGAAGCTTGATTTCGAAGAAATCGGAGTGAATCAACGTAGTAGTTAAAGAATACATTAGTCGTCGCGTTCACTGACTGGATCTGGAGAGAGTTTAACATTCACCATTACGGGCCGTTTGTGTTGGACGTTTTTCGACATGGTGAAAGAAAAGTTGTTGAGACAGTTAGTCTTGTGATTTTTCCTTTGATTTCCTTGAAGAAAGACCTGGTGTCCAGCCTGAACGGGAAAGGAGTCAAAGCTGTAGTTTTGGGGCCAGAAAGTTCAGACACGGAAATTAAGGATGCTTTTGAAGGTAAATAGAAGTGACATACAATGTCCGTGTGTTTGCAAAGTCGGTGTACTGTCAAGTGGGTTTTGGATACAGAACGCGAATTTAAAGCATTTTCTTGGACTTTACAAAACAGAAAAGGTAATGTGCAGTATTACATCCAAGTTTAATTCAAATGTTCGAACCACGAGTAAAGACAGCCGATAAAATGACTGCAAAAGCCGTCGGCAAAAACTCGTGAATTAACTGATGCTGTCACTATCACGCAGCGAAGCATGTTCGCAAAATTTTGAACATTTTTTTCCTTTTTAAATAGTTTTTTTTCTGTCTGATCTTGAATGAAAATTTATTGTTATTGAACTTCCTGTCGCGTTTCTTTCATTTGGTTACCTTTCTTTGGCAAATTTAGGTATTTAAAGTCAACAGTATTTTTGCATCGTGGATTTCTGCATATTTAATTTACAGCTACCTCCGCGGCCGTGTTTGTTTACTTTGTTCACGTCATTCAAGTACAAGTTTTTAGTTTTATTTAGCTGCTAAAAAACACCTGAGAAAAGAACTAAGCGGGCACTAATTTAGCACAGTTAAAATACGATTTATCGCAAAATAAATAGGCTATTTTTGTCGTCTTTTTTATTTACAACTTTTATCTTTCTTTCACTACGCTGTATTATTTAATTGTCGCAGACGAAGAAATTTTCGGAAATATTGTTGTTTAAATATGTCTTTTCGCTTTTATTTTCCAGTATTTTCTCTAATGTTAACTATCCGCTATAGTAAATGAATTGAAATTTTGTTGTTTTCGGTGTCGTTTCGTCCTCCAAAGGCAGCAACTATTTATGTCTTGAAATCTGATCTTATACATGGCTGTGTTTACTGGGCATTGCCTGCTTTCATAATGTGAGGGACTAGGTACGAGTCTGTAAATTATGGGATTAGCAGCTTTTGATCCCCATAGTCAGAGAGAGCACACCGAGATTCACAAAATAGCCAAGTTTGGTGTTAATCAAGCTATTTTTGACTGAGATACAGGCATTTAAAAACGAAAAAAAATTACAAAGAAATGTATGGAAATGCGGACAAGTCCCTCACGGTATGAAATCAGGCAATATGGTTTATTAAGGCTGGTTCTCACTAGCGCATAAGCATAACAAAAGCATAACATAATCATAACAAGTGAGAACACCCACAACATGAGCGTAAGCATAAGGAGAAATATAAGAAGAACGAACCCACTTATTTGTCTTATGCTGTTCTCACTTGCGCATAAGCACAAGCATAAGCGCATAAGCATAAGCGTAAGCGTAAGAAAAACGAACATGCCGCTTGTTTTCTTGTGCTTACGCATATGCTTATGCGCTCATACTTATGCTTATGCGCAAGTGAGAACTGCATAAGACAAATAAGTGGGCTCGTTCTTCTGTTTATGCTTATGCTTATTTCACTGGTGTCCTCACTTGCTTATGTTTATGTTATGCTTATGCTTGTGCTTATGCTCATGCGCTAGTGAGAACCGGCCTTTACTCTCCTTACCCTGGCTCTGAAATATATCAATAAAATTCCAGGGAATAAGGGGCAGGCTGTGAGTCATTAGGTCACACCCAGAATATAAATTAGAACCCGAGCAAGCAGAACAAGTCGATTTCATTTTATAGAAGTAAAAGTCTACTTGTGGCAAGTCTAAGTGGAGGCGTTCATGCAGCATGTAAGCATTAACTTTAAATGGCACCATGGAACTGCAAATACTCAGGCCCTGTCCACACTA
Source organism: Platygyra sinensis (assembly GCA_019787425.1). Classification (NCBI taxonomy): domain Eukaryota; kingdom Metazoa; phylum Cnidaria; class Anthozoa; order Scleractinia; family Merulinidae; genus Platygyra; species Platygyra sinensis. The sequence goes on along the minus strand of JAHPZR010055934.1, from coordinate 37,962 downwards.
TGCCGGAGAAATTTAAAAAGGATGTTAATCACTCCGAAGACACATCAAATGTTTTCTGTACACACTTTGTTGAAGAAATTTGAAAATGCAACATTGGATTTGTGTTTGAGGAAATCGTGACGTCATGGTTTTGGAAAAACTCCATTTTGAAAATGTTTTCCATCAACATTAAAACGCAAAGCCGGCGTTTTCAAATTCCTCGGGTTTGAACAATGTGTTCGTTCGAAGAACGTCCGTTTTCATGGCAAATTGTTGTGGACGGAAGACCTAACCCTAGAAATAAGGCTGCATTTTCAAATATCTCAAGCGTAGTGTGAACGCGGCCTCAGTATAGTTGTTTATCAAGTGTTACAAGTCAGACTTGAGGAGCAGGTGCTAAAATTTTGTACTGGTCGGTGATCAGATAAGATCAAATCTCTGGTGATATCAAGTATTGTTATTGCGGACAGACTGGTTGGTGGTTTCCACTGGAATGCTAGCAGCCTCGAACCAAGAGTCTTTGTTCCCCTTGACTAGCATTCGGGAAGCAATGCGACCCTGGAGAGATACCATTTGAAGTCCGAAAATATCAGACTTCCAGGACGTTTAAATTGTGCCTAGCTCATAAACACGTGGCTCAATCAATTGCAAATCGCTCGTGTTTTTCTCTAGCATGTGAGGGCACCTGTTTGATGCTCTCACAGGCTAGTTTTTTTTTTTCCCTCAAGTTTGCTTCGTTTTCGAGATATGACGTATGCATAAAAACACATTTTTCCTAGGGCATCCACTGGGGACCTTTTGTTGGATGAAAAACAAAAGAAACCTTTTGTTTCGCTAAGCGATCAAGTCACTATAAATACCTGCTTCGTTAGCTCAAGCGGATAAGGCGCTGAACGGGCTAGATTCGAATTTGTTTTGCTGAGGCACCGGTTCGATACGAGGTCACTCAATTTTTTTTTCCTTTCTGTTCCTTTACTTCTTTCAAAAATCAAGATATCTATTTAAAAAAAATTGCGTAATTTGTATAAAGCTGGAGTCTGGGGAGACTTTTAATAGAGGTTATTGTGACGTGAAACACAACACGTGAATTTCGATCGAGCGTCAAAGCAAAGAGAAGTGATACATTACAGCTCTTTCGATTAATATCTTAAGCATTGTTTTAAAGTACCTTGTAGCCTGCCTGGTGGTTGATAGGCATCACAAAGCCTTGATAACCCGTAAGTCACCGACACGTTTTAAAGAAGCAAAATGTGTTCTGTAACTTCAAACGCAACTGATATAAACGGCAAGTTATCTTCGTTTGAAGTCAGGTTGATCCAGGCAGCAAAGTCCAAGAGCAGTTCTTGCCCAAGAATAAAACCCTGTCGTGAGTTGTGGCCCATTTGTCAAGCGTTGCTAGCATCAAAGTTCGGGAAGTGAGAACTGCTTTTAGACTGATGAAATTTCTCTTGTGTCATCTTCCATGTTTACCCGCGCACGAGGTGTAACAGAACCTTCCCGGCATGCATTTCGATCACGTTCGGCAAGACAAGACAAGACAAGACAAGACTAATGAAATTAGAATTACAGAGCGTGTTTTTTCCTTTTTTATTCCAACATAATAATGGCCAACAAGAAGCGATCGTTTGAAACATAGATCTGTGATCCAGGTTGCGTTGATTTTACTTCAAATCGGCATGATTTGTAGTGTTTTAAACTTCTGGGATCAGGGGCCATGCAGATGTAAGGAGACCTGTACATTGCACAGAAGGGTTAATCTGTAAATCTGTCAGCCAGCCCCACATTTTTAAGCTTATACGTTGCAGGCAGTTAAAATGAAGTAGAGATCCTTGCTATGATGCTTAAAAGTGAAATCAACATTTTAACCTATTTAAGCCCGAAATCGCCGTTTTTGAGCTTACGCGCTGCGTGAAATGGACATTTTGCTTGTTTTTAAGTGAATCAACATCCTTGCTGTCACGCTTTAATCAACTTTTAACCTTTCTAGGTCTGAAATCGACGTTTTTGAAGTTAACGCGCTGCGTGAAATGATACACACTTAAATCGACGCGAAGTTGTCATGTTAAATCAACATCCTTGCTGTCACGCTTTAACGTGAGATCAACATTTTAACCCATTTAGGCCTAAAATTGCCGTCTTTGAGTTTATGCGCTGGGTGAAATAAACAGCTTGCTCGTTTTGAAGTGAAATCAACATCCTTGCCGTCATGCCTTAACGTGAAATCGCGTAAAGTTCACATTTGGCTGAAATTTGAGTGAAATTAACGTCTTTGCGGTCGCGTGATAACGTGAAATCACAATTTTAACAGTTTTAAAAACCTGAAATCAACATTTTTTAAGGTTACATCTTCATTGTTTCCTTGGCCTAACACTGCGCTAACCCTAACGTGTCCTGACCTTAACTCAAACCTAATCCGAAGCGCTAGCGCTAACCCTAGGCAATAACCCTTACCCTTCAATGATAACCCTAGTTTCAAGCGGTAACCGGCCTAACAATAACTCTAAGCCTAACCTTGTTCCGTAACCCTAGTTTCATGCGGTTACCCTAAACGTTAACTCTAAGCCTAACCTTGTTCTGTAACCCTAACCTTCAATGCTAACCCTAGTTTCAAGCGGTAGCCCTAAACGTTAACTCTAAGCCTAACCTTGTTCCATAACCCTGACCTTCAACGCTAACCCTAGTTTGGAGCGGTAACCCTAACTCTAATAAAACTGGGAACTCTTAACCCTAAGGGTTTAAGTCCTTGTGGTGGCGTGATAATGTGAAATCAAAATCAGTTTTAACTGTCTGTAAATGACCTGATATCAGCATTGTCTAGCTTGCACATTGCGTGAAATTAATGTCTTTGCGGTCACACGTTAACGTTAACAGTTTTAACCTTAAATCAACATCTTTTAACGTTACACGTTGCAAAAGATCAATAATTTGCTGGATTTTAAGTGAAATTGCCGTCTTTGTGGTCACGTACTGACGTGACAACAAATACAGGTTTTTTGCATACGTAATATCTCGAAAACGAAGCAAACTTCAGGGAAAAAAACATGCAGAACATTGTGTGACACACGTAAACAAAACTGCATGCGAAATTTGGAGCATTTCTGACAAAGTTCACTCTTGAGTAAAAAACGCCCTTTTTCCACCGAAGCCTTCAATTATAGTACTAGATATGCCACTAACCAGAACCTATATAGGCCACTTCTAGATCTAACCATGGTCTTGCAAGGTTCAGAGTAGTGGCATCACAAATCTGGGAGGCAATACCCATTGAAGTTAAGTGTCTTCCATTAATACCTTCGAAAAAGAATATAAGCATCTCCTACTAGACAGTCAGTGAATAAATTATTTTATTATATGGCTAGCTCCGTGAGCGGGCAAGATGAACCAAATCGCGCGCTGTGATTGGCTACCCGAGCGGGCAAGATGGAGCCATCTTGCCTGCTCGGGACTACCCGCTGCATCCCGAAAGCAAAATTTCACCAAAAGCCATATAATAAATCCTTTATTGACCAAGTTTGTTCGGTCAAGATGGCTGGATATTGGCCTCGTTCTTTTTTTTTGCAAGTTTATGGACCTCAACTTCGTCTCGGTCCATAAACACGCAAAAAAAGAACTTGGCCAATATCCAGCCATCTTGACCTCACACTTGGTCAATAACCCATACATCTAGCTCTATCGAATAACTAATTAATCTATTTTACCTAGTTCTCTGTCTTAAATAGTGATTACCTATATTCTGTAAATAACTGCCCCTCACTAGTACATGTAACTGCACTGTGGTAGTGGCCAACTCAAAAGTTCTGCTCCTTTGGCCACTACGTACTGTTTCAAATTAATGCCTATTGCACATGTAAGCTACAATGGGCGACAAAAGTAGTTGAGACAGTTGCCTGAATCGAGTGCTAATTGCAGCATTTCGCTTATTCTATTTGAAATTCAATTTACATTGAGAGCCACACCCCCTCCCCCTTTTCAATGTTGTTTAGAAAAAAAGCAAGTTCTAGAGACATCAAATCCAACATTGTTTGGGGAGGAGGGGGTAGAATCGTAGAGTTGAAGGGGGAAATTGGCCTTAAGTACTCCAAAATGGCAAAGTGTCTCAACACTTTTGTCGCCCATTGTAGCTTTCCTTTGTTTTTACCTTTCTTTTTTTCTTTTCCATGTGTGAATAAGTGTGAATAAACTGAACTTGAACTTGGAAAGTAAGAAGCTTTAATTTGAAATGTAAAAGTGGGCTTTCTGAGTACAGGAATTTTATTTATAAAAACTAAACAAATAAACAGGCCTTCTGACACATGTATGTCCATGGTTGTGCTATTTTGCATATCAGATCTCAAATCGTTTCTGAACACATTTAATGGTAATAATACATGTATTTACAAATAAATTATTCAATGCAAGAGTTACTTTATATCCTTGCATTATAAATTAATGTTTTTGTTTTTAGTTTCTACCGTGAAATCTATGGCTTACAACAAGATTTTCTAAGTTGTACATTGTGATGGAGTCATGATTTTCCTTTGCAGCTCAGAAGTTCAGACATTATCCAAGGATCAGTTGCGGCACATGGAAGGGACAGTAATCTTGCACATAACATTTGCTGTCAAACAGGATCAGGACTTGGGAAAGGAGTTTGTTAAATACTTAAAGGTATTTAGAGGGCTTTAATAAAACTGAGCTATGATACCTTTTGTAAAAGTGCAGAATGAGCTCTCTGTCAGATTATTTCTCCAAAATAGGATAGAATGCTGAAAAATTTAAATACAGTTAAATTACATTTAACATAGTTAACGACCTGGAGCTATTCAGCTGTTTTTTAGGCGTTTTTAGTTGCGTATCCCCATCCAGTAGTGTTGTGTGGCATTATAGCGTTGTTGTTAGCGTGTTGGCGTACTTCCTAGCGTTCTAGGGCTGTTGTGTGCCTGAGGGTGCCACCTTGCCCAGCAGTATTCCATATTCCGGTTGCGTGCGCTGCTTGCATGGGCTTACATTGTGCTACGTTGTGCTCGGCTTTGTGTCTTTGTAGCGTGGCGTGTTGTTTTAGGTGTAGCGTTGTTCTGGGAAGTTTTGCAGGCGTTTACCTCGTCCCCTCCCTCCCTTCCCTGTATTAGGGAGTCGTTCCCTGGGTTTCTATATTTACTGGGATTTGTGGTCATTATTTTTATTGTTATTATTATCAGCATTGTTATTATCTTTCTTCGTGGGTTGTTTATCTCCACAGGGCCTTTGGGCTTCTGTGTGACAGGTGTTATAGGGGGCTTGTCCCGGGGGCTCGTTGCTGGGTTGCGGGTTGTACTGGTCACTCGGGCTCTTCCGCCTTGGGGTGTTGGGGTGTGATTGCAGTTGCAGCCCCTGGGCACCCAACCTCCATTTGCGACTTGGGCATTAATTGTATTATTTTTAGCTGGTTCATAAATGTGCATGCACAAGCAGTGAATGAGTATTGTGAGGGACCAAATGTTGATGGAAGTTGTGGCCCTTAGATGGAAATTGTGGACTGTAGATGGAATTAAAAGTGTCCTCACCAGTGTCCCTCCTCCCTTCAGCTTAATAAAAGCCAAATAAACTGTGATGTTGCTGTAATAAGCATGTGCAAAGAATAACAAATGTTTTTATGGTGGGATAAATAAATTTTAAAATCAATTCAGAATTTCTAAAAATCTGAAAATCTCAATATGGATTGACAAGCCAAAAAGTTCACACCTAGGGAACCCTAAATGGGTCATAATTGTCCCCACAAACCACACGTCAACAACACAGTTTGTTTTTGGCCAAGAGAGAAGTTTATTTCCACATCCGGTCCGAAGACACGAAATATAAATTCAAGGAAAATCAAAAGAAATAAACCTCTCTGCCACCTGCCCTGTCACGAAGAAATACAGAAACAGGGAGGGTGGGTGGGAGAAAAACGACACGAGGTAGAAAAACAATGTGACCGCTTTGCAAGTGATAGAAACTGAAATAAAATATAAAGCATGCGGAATAAAATAACACCCATGATTAGTGGGTGTGTCGAGTGCGGTTGCCAATTACAGCGCTGATTATATTATCGTGAACACTTAAAATATGTCTGGAATGTTTATTGTGTTGTAACCAATCACATGTGAGATCTTCACACCACAGAAACCACAAGGCAACGAATGGTTTCCTAACGGGCACGGAACAAATTATTTTCGTTTTGTTTTAACATTCAGTCTTTTTACAAGCAAGTAAACAATTACTTTTCCTTCCCATTTGTTTGCAGTATGTGCTATAATAGCGAAAAACTACAGGTTTGAGCGATTTTGAAATAAATTACAAAGCCGATGTGCCGGCGGACGCACGCGACGGTTTGGCATGCGAATTTTCAAACTTTTTGTAACGATCGAAATCGGAATAATTAGTTACGCCTGATCGCAAATTTGTTCAGCGGTCTTTCCAGTTTGCGATCTTGCGATCAAGGAACTTCTGCCGGCACAGTAGTTCGAGGGTTCAATTGTTAGCCCACACAAATCAACCCTTGTTCTACAAAAAATATTGGCAAGGAATATGCTAATCACGATTGTTGATTTTTTATTATCTTCATGTGATTTCGTTACATGGAAAGCTGGTCGCCGTCGCGTCGTGTTGGCATCTAAATTTTTTCTTTCTAAATTCGAACGATGACCTGGATGCGGTCCTCAGCACTGATCTTGGGTAACAGTGGTGTTTTAAATTCCTAATAAGACAGTTTGCATCTTAAACAAAACAAAAATAATTTGTTCCATGGCCGATTAAGGAAACGGTTCGTTGCTTGTGGTCTGTGGTGTGAAGATCTCGCATGTGATTGGTTACAACACAAACATTCCAGACATATTTTAGGTGTTCACGGTAATATAATCAGCGCTGTAATCCCTTTGAGCAGAAGTATCTAGATAAGTTGAATAGACGCGCCGCATGTATTATTGAAGGTCGATCTATAGGGGCTGTGGAGTTAAAATCAACACTTGGCTGGCCTAGCCTACAAGCACGCAGAAATTATCTTAAATGTGTCCTAGTCCATAAGTGTCTTCACGGAATAGCGCCTTCGTACTTACTTTCAGAGTTTAGGCATGCGCACCTTTTTCATGGCTATGACACCAGAAGTCTTGATTTACTGCGCCCTCCCTTCGCACAAACTACCAAATACCAAGGTAGCTTTAGAATAAATGGTGCTCGGACCTACAACACCCTACCGAGAATCATTAGACAAGTAGATACCCTCAGTGAATTCAAAATTAAGCTAAAGCGCCACTTTAAACAGTAACACCTGCGTTACATGTTATCTTAACTTAATTAATTGTCTAATTTTAATGTTTCAATGTCTTTGTTTTTGTGTTTTGTCAGGGCTCCATTTAAACTAGCTCTGCTAAATTGGATGCCCCAGATAAATAAATAGATAAATAAAAAAAAAAGTCATTACACAAATGAGCTAAATCACTTTGTAATGACACTGAAGCAGGGTTGGAAACTTAATTTTGAGAGCACTCGCCATTCGGGCAAGTGACCCTCAAAATGCACTCGCCCGGACCAGTTTTCACTCACCCAAAAATTTACCCCCCCTTCCAACCCCGGCGTCTTTCCAACCATTTTAGTCATCTTTTATTCCTTGGACTGATCACAGGTAGCTTTCGGGGTTTTTTCCTTCCTTTCTCTCTTCGACTACTTTGGAGACTCCTGAAATATATATCCACATTTTTTATTTTGTACATGATCAGTTTACGGGAGAACACGCAATGATCAGAAAGCTGGGAAAGTACGGAAAACAATTCGCTTGCAACGTCATCAAGCACTATGGCAGACCGAGGATCATTTCCTCAATGAAAAATTCTATTTAAAGACCTTAAATCCCAAGGAAACACAATGGAAGTACTTACTTTATATTTCAAGTAGAATTTTTATTGATGAATCTTTGTGAAATCCCTGCAGTTTGCGAGCAAACGTGTCTGTTCTTCTCAGGAGCGGTCTCTATTTTAGACACCATATCTACCTGATCACCGATGGCTTGATAGTGACCAGCAGTATTACTTTGTACAAGTAGATGCGATATGTAATTATCACTAGAGGGAAGCCATATTGTTTAGCCGAATGTAGTATGTCACTTGCCTTTCGGAATACAAAACTTTGTAAAATAGAAATGGTAAGTTTATGTTTAGGAATTTTCTTGCCAAAATGGAGTGTAAAAACATTATTTTGATATTTAAATAATTTCTTGGTGACAAAAATTGCACTCGCCAAATGGGCAAGTGATCGAGAATTTGCACTCGCCCGACACTTTTCACACTCGCCTGGGCAAGCGGGCGAGTGCTAATGTCCGACACTGCTGAAGACATGATGAAGTTTGTTATTAAGCAGGTAGTGTCATGAACTGGTTTTTGTTTGAAATGCAAGGGGAAAATATGCAGTTAATAAATTTAGAAAGCGTGTGTTCCGATGCTCCAATATGCTGAAAATTCTTAAATTTTGCTCTACAAGCAAAAAAAGCACCATCTTATTACCTACAGATAATGCAGAGATGTTTATTATAATGATTGTCTTAAGGTTACTGTAGACCTTCAGGTTGCCTTCTGGGAAAATCTTGCTGTGCACGCTACTTCAGAGAAAAGGTTAATAAACCATACGTCATTGTACAGCTAATAAGCTATAGAATCTAAAAAATAACAAAATGCAGTACTTTGACAGTTCTGTTTTAATAGGCACACACAATCTTTAAAACACAAAACTGACTGTACTTGCTGAACTGAATTACCAGCCTTGGAGTTACCACGGACATCCAAACTGTCTAAACTATATCACTCAGGAAATGATGACCTGACAGAGTGTGTTAGGCCTTTTGGATATTTTTTTATTGTTGCTTAGAAATTCATTTTAAAGGATGGTGCCTACTTTGTTAGTGCGCACACTCTCTGTGCGAGGCATCCATTAAATCTACACGCTTTATTAATTTTTTTGAATAGAGGTAATTCATGCCAAAAATAAACCTCCAGATTTTAGCCTTGAAAGAAATTCACAGTTTTTGTACCTCACTAAAATTGTCAATGCAGCCATGCCGCCAACCAATAAAACAGAACTTAGAACTCCCCAGCAAGTTTTGTGACAAAAAAAGAAACATGAATGCTTCCCGAGAAGGGTACGTTGTTTATAATATTATATCGGGAAAGGCAAAGTCTGCTGGGAAGAAGTTAGCAGCTTGTAAACTAAATCAGCAGATAAATGGAAAAAAATGGAAAAAGAGAACTGAAAGTGCAAGCCCACTCAACGAGCTAAGCCGATTGCAGATACTTGACTTAATTCATCGACTTGTTTGTTGTAGTAGAATGTGGAAAAGCTCTCTGAAGCGAAGGGTAGGAGCATCTGAAGAGACTGCAATGTCAGATATCAATGATTATATTCACGGGTGTTTCTGTAGCAATCACATGGGTGATTCTGTAGCAATCACTTTGTGTGCCAGAAGAGGATAGCAACAAAATTTGCTTGTAATATAATTTGCTTGTGGTGTGCTTGTGTTTAAATTTGGGAATGCGAAGACCATACAAAATTGCCTAATAATTATGTTACTCAAGAGACAAGTACAGTCAACAAAGGTGAAGATATCTGTGTGAGAAATTACAAGATGTAAGGGATAAACAAAAGAAGGGAAACATGAATCTGTGTATGAAATTGGCGTGAAAATTGTTACTGCTTGACTCAGTGGTTTGCACATTCTAATTGGCTAAATATCACAGTTTGCAGATTGTTGACTTATTTTTGACAATCACTTTTTGGTGGATAACTGGTTTTCATTTTAAGTTTTTATTTTTGAAAGAAAATTTTGATTAAGTAGTACTCTTAAATTTGGCATGAAAAAAAAATATATTTGGACAAAATTGGCCCTTGAAGTTGTATAGTAACCTCAAGGTAATTCCTTTGAAATAAAAGTGACAATAGAGTTGTTATTAGAAGGTCGCACTCCCAGTAATAATTGTAACATCTTTGTGACCGAGACTCATGAGAATGCGCGTTATTACCTACAGTCAATACATTGTGTCGAACACTAGTAACACTTTAAGTTTGATTTAGATGTAAAGCTGAATCCTAGATTAAAATTTGAACCAAAATTTCTTGACATACATGTAGTTACCAAGGGGCAAAATAGAAAAAGATCACAGTGTATCTGCTATTTTCCTCATTTATTCAATTTTCAGCCATAGAAATCAGATTAGTCTTTTCTCACACAAAGCTTATGATAAGTTCATTATAACATTGACTGTTAAAAAAAGTGGTGTGCCCATGCTTGTTGGTGAGCTATAGCCATTTTCAACTAACAGCATGATATCAAGGCAGTTCTGCCATATGTTTTTAGTATGCGCATGCATGAGGGCGGGTTAAATGACAACATAATTAAATTATGCACAGAGAGGATGTGTGATGCAAATGTGAAGAATCACCTTACTTGTAAGTTGTTCCTGTTTTTGACCTTTTCACTCAACCATAGTTCTTAGAGGGAAATGGTTATGAAGCCCGACAAAAATCAAAGGAGCAAACAAAGATGCCAAGATTTACGGTGAAAGGTTCACAACGCTGCAAAATCTTCTTTTTTGCTCTTATATTGCCTATTGCAGTTAGTTCCTCAGTACAGAGTAAAAAACACTCGTCTTGATATGTTCTGTGCACAGTCAAGGTAAAAATAAATGAAGAAAAACCTACACTGTACAGCAAAGAAATTTGTGGGCTTTCATAACCATTCTTCTCTATTAATCATGACTCAAATATTCATTTCATTGGTACTTCTCATAGGCTCACCAAAGCAACGCAGGAGTGGTTTTGACTCCTTTCAACATAGCATTAGCTCTGTCCCTTGCACAGATCCGTAGATTTGAGGAAACAGTAAGTTCAAGTTGGCAATTTGATATACCGGTACACTGTATATACATTGTTATTTTTCTCTTCACTGACATTTTACTTTAAAATAACTGACTGTCATTCAACCATCAGATATTTGACTTTTTAAAGTCAGCTGTGTTAAGAAGTTTTAAGGATGAAGACAGAAGGAAACAATCCAAATGGGTTAGAGGTAATAATTTTGTAATGATTCCACTGGTTAACGCAAAGTCCCCAGAAGGTGGTTGAATTCAAGCAACAGTAAGGTATTAAGGATATACATGTAGGGGGTTGTAATTAGCAATTTAGAATTCTTGAGGTGTAAAATTTAATTGTTCTTGTACTTTTTTATTGTTATTGAGATTTTGGCAGGTATTTTGTTGAGTTTGAAAAGTTTCTTGCTTCTTATGGTTTTTTATTTCCTTTTCGCGTTGTCTTTGACTTTTTCAACAAGTCAGATCTACTTGGGCTTGTGTTTTTGATCACTGAAAATGTTTAATTTTGTATTTTAGAAAATATTCCAGCATGTTCCTCTGTTCAGGAACAAGTTCTGGAAACAGTTCAGAACAGGTACATAGTAGATTCATTCAACTATCTTGATGGTGTATTACATGTATATATTATCGTGTCTGTATAAAGCTATTAAAAATTAGAGGATAAAATTATTTCCTGTCAGGATGGTATTACATGTACATATACAGGTATGGAGTAAAAACCTTGCTTGCTATATGTTGTAGATTTGGTTGCTTTTACTTAAGAAACAAAAAACATGTAGCACGTTTTTATCAAGTTATAGAAAGAAGAGTGGAAGTTTCGGAGAATGAGAAATGCTGTAGGAACACAAGTTGGAGGCGAGTGTTTCAACAGCTTTTTCAAGTTCTCCCAGACTTTTAAGAGTGTTTCTATAACTCAAAAGAAACACAGAACATGTTTTCTGTTTCTTTTAGAAGCACTGTGACACGAAAAGGGAAAGAAACTCTTTACTTTGACCATCAAGATGTAAATTCTCTTTGCTCAAGTCATCATTGCACCTACAGCTTGTGCTAGTTCTGTGTTGCTGTTGAGTTATAAGAACACAATTTCTAACCAGTCAGTACACTATTTTCTTGAAGCTGTTTTCTAATTACATTTTCTTGTCCTCTCTCTAACACTTCTCCGCTCACAGTACTGTCCAGTGATTTATCCAGACTTCCTAATTTTGTGATAATAAATTTAAGCAGTTAGTTGACAGGGATGAAAAAATCATTTAATGAAATTTGTAGAAAAATATATCACAAAATTTTAAGGAAAATTGCAATTCCAGCCTTGGAAAAGGGCTTTGATATACACTGTATTACTATGTAACTGCAGGCAAAGTTTGTAATCTGTTGCCTCTTAATTTATTGTAGCTTGTTTGGCTGGGATCATGTGACCCAAGGGCTAGTGCAGCTGGGCTTTACTCTAATGGATGCATTTGGTCCCAAGATTTTTGGTACGTTTTATAGTTTAAATAAAAATTAATTATTCATTATTAAAGATGAAAGTATTCTGACATGTGCATTAGATTGTGTACTTATCCTGTACAGAGCTGAAAGTGCCTAGCTATTAACTTTTGCTTGTTGCTGTTAAGATTTTTTCGTGTGTTTATTAGTGACACCTGCCTTTTTGGTGGACACTAATTTGAATAAAATTTTCACCGAAGTTTCAGTATGCTAGTATGAGTACATCTTAAAACGTAGCTTCAGATCCCTTAGGATGTTCCTTTAAAGATATCAGTGGACCCATTGAACAGCAACAAAATGTCAGGACAAGAAACTGGACCTATGTGGCATGCTCCTGACCATGTTCCTGCCTTTCTGCATTGGGTAAAAAAACAACAGTTCAGTCTTGGATGAACATTACCTGACCACCTTATGTTGTCAACTATTTCACTGTCTTTATGCTTGCAACAGTTTATGTGAATTGAAAGTAATTGTATATTTTCTTTTGTTTCTCCTTTGGAAAGAGAAACATTTCTGGAGCATTATTTGACTTTTACCTTCATTTAGATTCCTCTTCCTCACCAAACCTTACTCCAACACAGCATGCATACAAGCTTGGATCTTCAATCCTGCTAGATACTTTTAAGGTATATCTGCATGTAAATTGTTTTGAAGATAAATGGTTCTGGTGGTTTTGTTCAGGTGGTGCCTTTAAGTGATGTGGAGGTATGGGAAAAAATAAGATCCAGTTCCCACAATTCCTAAATTAGCCACAAAAAGTCATATCCTTCTTGTTTATAATACACCTCAATTTGAAAATTGTATAACTATACATGTAGTTTTATTAATATGCAGTTTTGGTATATATTTTAGGCTCATGAGATGGTAAGATGTGAAATTCTTCAGCAAATCCTGAACAGAGTAATCACCAAGGCAACAACACCTGTCCACCATTATATCGGTAAGTCAGTTTTTGCCATTTCCATAGGGCCTTGATAAGGAAATTCATCAACAGTTGATGGAATCCTTCACAATGCTTGAAAAATTGAAACGTGATAAAAAGATGAAGCTCTTATGCTAAGTTCATCCTATGTTCTAGTACTGTAAATTGTTTCAAAGTGAATACCAAGAACTTTGTCATTTTTCCAATATTTTTTTGCATATTTTAATGACACAAAAGCTGTGTGATTGTTTCTTGCAAATTCTCAAAGACTTTAAATTCTTAGAAAATTGGAATTATATTTCAAAACTAGTTCCCTAAAAGTGTTTGTTAGGCAAAGTTTCAGGATTTCTGATTTTTCGAATCTGTTGACATGAGTGATCATCATCCATATTTTCAGTCAGTGACTCTTACTGTTTTGTTTCAGATCTCTTGGCCAGTACTGTTTCTTCAGCACCACATGTGTTGTTGGAATCATTGCCAAGGGTAAGGAGAGTAGTCCTGTCACTGTTTTGTTGTTAAAACTTTAGCAAGTTTTAGAGAATGTACTTAAGAAGCAATTATTGTTTCATTATTCTCTGAGAGCACCTGCAACCAGCAAAGCTAGCATTCCTTTCATTGCACTCTGTTCTTTGGAGAAACTCAAATATTTAAAATTGATTTAGTATTGATAATGATAATGATCAATTTCAATAGGCCAATTCTGATATATTAAAATTCTAACTTGGCTTTGAGGCTGAGGGGAATAAAACAAAATAAATTAATTATTCATCCTTCATCCTTGATGTGATTTCTTTTGTTTTATTCCCCTAAAAAAATAAAAAATGTAAATGTAATTTGTTTACCCACGGAGCACCAAGGAGTTCACAAGAACTCGTTCAGAAATGTCCGTGCATTCCAGGATCGAATTGGAATTTGGAAATGTTGGTTTTTAAGGAGAGGGGAAAACCAGAGTACCTGGAGAAAAACCTCTCGGAGCAGAGTAGAGAACCCTAAGCCTCGAAGGCAAGTTAAAATTTTGATATATCAGAATTGGGCTATTCATTACTTAAAAGTAACATTACTGTCTTTCATTTATACTGCTTATTTGTATTCTGTGGCCACTGTTCACATACGTGTAAGTTTGTGGTGTATACTGTACGACTTACTGTACAATGATTCAATTTTTTGTTTTTAATGGCTTGTTTAATACCCTTGGTTCAAGGACCTGACTTCCTCCAAAATAAAAACTTTGTAGTTCGGCTAGTAGGACGTATACTGTAGAACAAACACTGTAACATTTATGACTTTACGTTAATGTGTTCCAGATTAGAGAGGCTCTAGACTATCTGTCTTTCTTACCACCAAAGGCAGCAGAGGGTTTTCTCAAGGCCATCCAGGTATGAGCTCCTGCTAATTTATATAAATTATGTCATTTGTGTGTGCTTTTTTTGTTTTGAAAACCTAAAGCAAATGTCTTCTACTTATTTAACAGCCCCTGTTAAAGATCAGCTTATCCTTAAGAGATTCTCTCATTCTTGTGTTAAGAAAAGCCATGTTCTCAAGGTAAAAATGTACATTTCTAACAACTAGTATATGAATAAATACATGTACAAGAATGAACCAAGGCTAGATTTAAAAAGTCTTTGCATACTATCTTTGTATATCTGGATGGAAACTTTCTCAACACTGGCAGGTGCTTCTAGAAATGTGATAGTTACTCTCCTAGAAGTTATTTTTTGTAAGAGATCCTCAATTCTGTGTTGTATATATACATGTATAGTTACTTGCTGTCCTCACCTGTCCACTTACGAGTTCATGAACTTCTGAAGCTTAGTTTATTTTCACAGGCAAGGTGATGCCCGTAAGATTGCAGTGACAGGATTTCTCCTTATTCTCAAACATTTCAAGGTACAAATAAACTAGTCTGAAAAAAATGACTACTGTAGTCAAAGTTCACCTTCAGAGACCAAAAATATTGTTTTTCCTTTTATTTGACAAAATTGAAGTCAGTCATTTTATCTAGTGTTTACAAAAGGAAAATATTACAAATCTCTAAAAGTGGCCAAGTTAAATTTTAGAAAAAACGTATTTAATTAATAAACTAGGAAGGTGCCATAATCTTGTCAACAGGCAAGACCTAGCTTGGGAAATTTTTGCAGCAAATGCTCATCACTCTTTTTTCATATTGTTTGCATATTTTTATTTGCAAACTAGGAGCAGACATGAAATAACTTTGAGGTAGAAACACACAATTTTGAGTTTTCAATATATGTTTTGGATGAAAACCCCTCATTAAACAAGCAAGTTAATCATGTTAATTTAACACTTTCATTTTAAATTTTCCAGTGTTCAAATACCTATTGTTTTTCTATCATTGTATTTTCTAGTGCCTAACTTTCACGTTGTTATTTAGTATTCATATATCCTATTTAGCTCTCTTTTATATCACACTGACTAGCGGTTCATTTGTATTCGCAACTGAAGATGGATGTTGTTCATCCAAAACGTGTCTTTTAAACTCAAAATTGTGTGCTTCTACCTCAAAGATCATTTTATTTAATAAATTATGTACTTCACAACATTCCCACGTGAAAGGTTTTTATGCTAACTCTTATGGAGAAATGAAAAGCAGAAAAAAGTCCTATTAAGTTGTGGAAACACAAGTGGAAGTTTTGGAGAACCGGGAATGCTGTGGGAACACAAGCTGCAGGTGAGTGTTTCCACAGCATTTTTTAGTTCTCCCAAACGTTCACTAGTGTTTCTGTAACTTGATGGAAACACAGAGAATCAGAGAGAACATGTTCTCTATTTCTTTTAGAAAACGCTGTGACAAAAAAGGGAAACAACCTCTTTACTTTGATCATCAAAATGTAAATTCTCTTTGCTTGTGCCATCATTGCGTCAACAGCTCTTGCTAGGATAATATTTTACGTGACTGAGCAAAAGATAAGGTACAAAAAAGTCTTGCCGAGGAATTGAACAGGTTCGAGAAGCCAGAAGAGGAAAGATAAAGCCATTTCTTTTAGAAAAATTAATGATTCAGAAAAAATTTTCGAGCAGTCTCAGTCAGCAGTCGAGCAAGACTAAACCACGCACAAACTTGGTCTTGGTAAGCCAAGAACCATTGCTTTATCTCGAATTTAACAAACCCAATAAACAAAATGTTTCTGAGATTAATTTATTAATTTTAAAAAATTCAACTTTCCCCATTGTCAAAACAACTGTTGACACACCGATTGATGTCAGGAATGAAACATCAAAACATCACTTCTTAAAATCGGTAAAATAAACACATAACCTTGCTTTCCGATGCGAATGTTCCTGTCCGTTTCAGGGCACAGCAGCAAGTTAAGTAAAGCTAACCACAGCTCACGGCCGACAGTATCGCAGCTAAAATGTGTCTCCGACACTCTATCAAACTGATTTGAGAATTGCCAACCACAGAAGACAAAAATCTCCACCGTCAGTTCCGCTCCTTTCATTCAAAACTTGAATCAACTGGCTTCTAGGTTGACCGCGACCAGAAGTTTTCTGAGGGTATATTTCAACCCCTGCAAGTTTCAAGGCAACGTCCAAGCTTTTCGGCTCATGGGGCTGCTCTGATGACAAAAACTGACTTGATTTTTCCAGCATTTTCTTCAAGATTTGTAGATTTTGCAGTTCAATTCTGCTTTCGCTGTAAGTTTTCATTCCAGAGGGAACGACCCTCGCATCAGGTTTGACAGCCAGTTTGACAGTGGCATGATTTTTCTTGACCAATCACAATAATTATTCTTTGCCACGCACAGTAACCAATGAAATTGCTTCATTTTGTATAGATAGTAGATTACGTCAAATAACTTTTTTCGTCTTCCCCAAAGTGGGCAAAGGCGGGGCAAAAGCCGGCTTTCGCATTATGTTGAAATATTTTGAAATAAAAAAGGTTTTTCATTATTATATGAAACAAATAGATTCCATGTTGCTGTACGTCTGATTGTTGATTCCATGTTGCTGTACGTCCAAAATGTGGTAAGAACATCATCAGTGACACACTCGGCTACGCGTCGTGTGCCACTTTTTTGTTCTTACCACATTTTGACGTCATCTGTGATCTATTACTGAACAGACGCACAGCAACAGGGAATCTATTTGTTAAATAGAAACACGATTTCTGACCAATCAGCACATATATTTTCTTAGGGCTGTTTTCTAAGCATACTGGATATTGTTTTGCTGAAAATTTGCATAATGTTCATCATACAGATTTTAGGAGGAAGTATGCCATCAAGTCAGCCTAGTAGTCAGCTGAGCCAGACATTATCACATTCTAGTCAGATTCAAGTAGATGTCCATGTCAGAAGTGGTGGTGTCGGGAATGAAGCACTATGCTTAGAGATATTAGGTGAATTAAACATGCCATAAAATCCTGTGGACTGAGCATGTTCTCTCCTTAAAACAATAGCTTGAGGTAGATGGTCTGGGCCCAGACAGGTAAAATGATTGTGTACCTACAGTACAGTGTGTCTATTTCATTTAACTCATAAGCAAACTATTTCAAAATTTAGTGCAGCAGGACAGTGAGTATAAGTAAGTAACTGGCTATGACGACAGGCACTTGCAACAAAAATGATGGCCAACTGAAAAAGTTAAAATCAATTTCTGTGGTACCTGCATTGGATATTGGTAGTAACAGAAACAGTAATCAATTTTTACTTGCATTGTATTTCCGACCATGTTGTAATGCCAAATTAAAGTAAACTAGTGAATTAAGAGGGCACTTTTCAGGCAAGTTTCTTTCTGCCTTGTTTATCTCAGATCATTGTGTTACATTAATAGAGGTTGTTCTATTTTGCAATATTATTTTTTAAAAATCACTTTCTACCTTAAATTTTAGTATTAGGAAAAGGGTATTGTATTAATCTTCTTTAGCCTAAGGTATGTATGTAAATCCGTAAATTTGTGTATTATTGTTTCTGAACATCTTCCTATTTTTATCTCAAGGAAACCTTCGCAGGTGTCTCACTCAGCAAGCAGATGTAAGGGTGCAGCTATACGAGGTGAGGTTCTCCTACAGTACACATCTTGCTTGTGGCTCTCTTGGATGTGATTAATTATTATTTTAATCCAGTGTAATTAATAAAGCTTGTACCCTAGCTTATATTGTTATTGTCATTGTTTTAGGGTTTGTTCTATGTCCTGTGTAGGAACCCTCAGTTACAACAAGCAATCCTGGACATGTTTAATAATCAGGTAAATCATCACTTTGTGTTACTGTTGTTGTTGCTCAGTTCTTTTAATTCGGTTTTTGCCATCACAAAAGCAATCTCACTAAAAATTAATTGTTTTTGTACCCTGAGTTAGTGGCTTGCCTGTAAACTAGCTGCATTCAATGGATAGCAATATTAAATAGTAAAGTACATTGATGTCTTTTCCGATAGCAAATGGTACCTGAGAGTGATTGTAGTGAGTGATACCAAAGAAAGGGAAGATTGGTAAAAAGCTGGATGCTCCTTTGAAACCTTAACTAAATCCTCTTACTCTGTCTCAGTTTCAGAAATATTTTGAGGCAGATGAAAGTGTCAATCCTCCATTGAAAGTGGAACCATGTTTGTCAGCTGCAGGGGACCAGGTCTACCTAACAGAGCCACTAGTGAGGAGTATTGTTTTCTCTTTTATTCATTGAAAGAGATTTTGATTTGTAGCTTTTGTTGTTAAAGTAAGCTGTCCTTCTACATTTTAGGCGCATTTGCTGTGCTACCTACTTCACTCAATGGAAAAATGTATTGAAAATCACAATCAGGATGAAAATGAAGAAAATGGTAAGTGAAAGATTAAAACAAGAGGAAGTAAGCAAAATGCAGGAACCATAATGTTTTTGAACATAGACTGCCAGGTCAGTATTTTGCCATGGCCTGATTTTGTTTAATAAAGTTCAGTGTAAATCTACTAGCATTTTATCACAAATGATGTTCTCTGATTGGTTATGCTACTCACTATCTTTTATGTGATAGATGTGACAGACACGTCTTGGCATTTTCAAAGTGTCTGAAGAGGATTTAGATAAAGTTTTGAACGACAAGTGCATTTATACTAAAACAATTACTATAGATTATTCGTTCTCGATTTCTATGTGTGATAGAGATCTTGAGCTCATAATCTAATCATTGAATATTACAGCAGAATGTTAGTTGGAAGCCCTGCCCCTCTTTCTCATCACTTGTGATGGCAGAACTTCAAAATGCCGTAACCTTGTCATCAATCACATGTACAGGAATTAAGATGCCTTGTGAGTTTTTTAATGCTTTTGGGCATAGCTGTAACCGCAGTGCATCACAGAACATTTCCAGTGGCACAAACGTTTGAGTGTGCAAAAAATTGACATCATGCACTAACACACTGTACAAGTGTCAGGTACATCAGAAACTTGGGTGTTGCTTCTCATAATTCATGTTGCAAGTTGCTGTGTCATTTTAGTTGTTCACCCCAAATGTTCTTTACATGTATGGTTGTCTCAGATAACCTTATGACTGCTAATTTGGATTGCTAATATAAACAGCATTAGAACATTCATAACTATATTTACTACTAACAGTATTTTGTTTTTTGGGGGGTTTCAGAGTCTGTTGAGCACATTCTGAATGAACTTGAGGACCTATTCCAATCACTTGTGCGAAGGATGAACAAATCTGAAATGGAGGACTTTGAACTGGTATAACTCAATTAATAATATCTTTGCAGCTGAATGCAGGCTTTCCACCATGTAAACACCTGAGGGCCCCACCAGTGGAAATCAAGTTTTTTGCATACATTACATGTATACATCTTGAAAACAAAGCAAAAACAAGCGGCAAAAATACAAGACCATGTTTTTCTATTACATTGAAGACCACATGCAAAAAATTTGGGGCACTTTTGCAAAAGAATTTTTTCACCTTAATTGTCACTTGGAATGTTTTTACACACACCCCTTTAGTGTAAATAATTGTTTAATAATATGATAAGCTTGTTTTTTTAATGCTGAATGTATGTGAAGTGTAGCGCTTTGTTGAGGTAATCTGAGTCTTCACTGTTCCAGGATAAGTCTGCAGATTTTTCTCTGGCCTCTAGTGTTGGTATCAAGAATAATATTCTGGCTCTCCTTGTCCTGGGAGTTTATGAGGTGTGTACTAAATTGACAGTTTTAAAAGTATTCAATGTTTCTTATTGGTCAGGAAAGGATAATTATGTCATGCTAATATTTAATAGTTTTCTTGTATGTAAGGGGTGATGTTAGTTCTGGGAATAGTGGAGGGTGGGATGTCATCAGGAGGCTGAAAAAGAGAGTGGTGAGATTTCCAAAATGCCAGAAATTTACAACACTTACAAAACTTACAACCATGAAATATTTTGTGGTTTCATTAACTCTTTTTAGTTAATAAATAACTGTCTTGTTCTACAGAAAAATGGATTAATATAATGTTTCCATTTCCTGTCAAATTTACCATAATAAATTATAACTGGTATGTGCTTTAAGTCACGGTCAACTCATTTTTTCCTTCAGTGAGAGTTTATGATCTGAAAAGGTAACTACCGTATTTACTTGTGTATAAGTCGACCTTTTACAACCAAAAAATCAGCTCAAAAAATCGCCCTCGACTTATACACGAGTCATACACAAAGACCTGACAAAGCAGTCCAAGAAATTAGCTGGCAGTGCATTCAGCAAACAGAGTTTACAAAACCAGTTCTAATTGTGGTCGAGTTTCTTAGTTTTTGGCGCTTTCTTCGTCAACAAAAAAGTGTGAAATAACAAATGTTAAATACTTTCAATGTAAACATACTGGAGATGATTTCTATTGTGTCTTTGGATCTGTGGAGCAGACATTTCTCTTAGAGCTTCGCTGCTGTTTACAGTGCTGAACTTTTGTTTTCATCGAACGATTACTGTAGCCTAGTGACCTGGCAAACTTCAGAAAGCCTGTGGAGTTATCTTAGTTTCGAGCACTCCTCAAATTCATTGCTTGGTTACCAAGTTTTCCAAGATGGCGGTGTTTCTATTGAGCGATCTTTCGAAGCTCTTTGGCATTACTTTGGTCTTCTTATTTAAATCTCCTTTTAAACTCAACATTGAGATTTAAGGTTAGTTAAATGCAAAGCGCTTTACTCCCAAATATCCTAAAATACTTCGCTACTAAATCGAAAAGTTCGTATGTGCTTAAATCATGATTTTACAAGTCTTGATAAACTTCACAGCGTATGATTACACCTTTGCCTTTGTTAATTCACCATGTTTTCAATACATTCTCAGGAAGAAAAGATTGACGTTTTGGGAAATTTCTATTGGTCTGAATTTTATTTCTTTAACCATAAATGATGAAAAATCTGATTTTTGACTTGGAAAATGAGGGGTCAACTTATACACGAGTTCGACTTATACACGAGTTCGACTTATACACGAGTAAAATAATAATATACGGTAAGTATTTGGAAAGAAGTTAAACTTTTAATCAATTTTTTTTGTTAAAACAGTCACTTCTTAATTGCTACTTCTTGCAACATAGGCACGCAAGGCATGCAAGAGTTATTTTTTTGTGAACTGAAAGGTTCCAGAGATAGAAGAATTAAATCGATGACATGTAAAATGTTTTACGAAACAAACTACAGTAACCTAACACATCTCCATAGATATCACCTTATTTTCTAACAGGCAATTTGATTCATTCTTTGATACAACCCACACTGTGATTGGTGTGACATGCGCACATGCATAACTCCCCATTACTCACCGATCTCATAGCCCTTTCACCCCAAGAGGAATTTTTGCTAAAAAATACTCAAGCCATTAAGAGAACTTTTCGCATTTTATACGAGTCGTAAGTTTACCCTTTTCACAAAACAACACTACTTCACCGAAAATAGAAAGAAAGAGGAAAAAAACTTTCTGGTACGTTGAAAGTCTGATTTTGCACTTTAACTTGACGCCACACAATCTTCAAAAAATATCGAACTGAAATGAATGTCATCAAATAAAGCTATAAACTGCTACTGCAGAGACATAAAAACAGTTTAGAAATGAAAGCTTCTTTTTTGTTTAATATCCTGGAAACAATAGCTGACAATTTGTAAGCTCCAATTGAATTTATTCCCATATCAAAAATAGAAGTGTCAAGTTACCATTTATAACTAAAAATAGCAAACATCTCGTGCGAACAATTTTCTCCGACACAAAAAACAAAAGTGTCAAGTTACCATTTGTAACTAAAAACAGAAGCATCTCGTGGGAACAGGTGCTAATGATTTGTTAGCTCTAATTGAATTTACTCCCATGTGAAAAACAAAAGTGTCAAATTACCATTTGTAACTAAAAAATAAAAATTTCTCTCTATATTTGCATGCAACAAGAACAAAACAATCGTTACCTGTACCTATTGTAAACATTCGAACTCTTTCAAATCAAGATAGTCTCGTCTCCCCTAAAACATTTCCTAAGAACTAGAAGCAGCGATGCATGATGTCTAATTGAATTTACTCCTTGTGAAAAACAAAAAGATCAAGTTACCTTTGTAACTAAAAATAACAACATCTTGTTCATTTGCATACAACTAGCTCACACACTGTTTCAAACCTCAAGGCTCATCTCGTCCAACTAAAATCCTCAACCTAACCCACAGAAAATGCCAAAGTAAAATAATGCAATATATGAATACTTCCTCCTCTTTTATAGAAGAATAAATATGGCCGTTCTAAACTGTATCGGGATCAAATCTTCTCATATACCATTTACCTTTAAAACAAGAAATTTGATTGGCTGTTTAAAGTAGATCCGATCTGATTGGTGTGACATACATACATCTCTCACTGACTGACTCACTGACTACTCACTGACTCACTGATCCATTGACCTGTCCACAACATACTCGACGTGCCAACTAAGAGGTATTTTTTTTACAAAGAAATAACTCAAAAATTAATACAGTATACATTAAACAAGAATTTGCTTTGCACTGAAAACTGTGAAATGAACATAATTATAAATATTACCTAGTGGATAAATTTTTCTTATGCAGGTTTTACTGGAGTACAGCTTTTCAGAAGGAGAATTAAGGTTAGAAAGAATTGCTTTTGATTTCTGTTTTCAGTGAAATCAGTTTGTATCTGTGCTTTCTTGATAATGGTTTTAGATATTAGAACATTTCAGTTCTTCTGAATACCTACTTACACTTTGTTTTGCTTTCCTGTTCCTTGAACTCGCTTGTCATAGCAAAATAACAGTGTACATGTATTGTTTTGATGCTTTTTTTTTCTTTGCTATTAGTGCTGAATCAGTTGAAGAGATTATGCAGTTATTTGGAAATTATCACCAACTGTCTGAGATATTGAAGGAAAAGGCAAACACTGCTGGTATGGTTCTACTCCATTTTCACAAACTGAATACTTCTTTTTTGTCCCACCGTAAAGGTTTATCCTTCTGCAGTGTAGTACATGTACCGCTGTACTGTAATTCATGACAGTTTTCGAGTGTCGAATGTGACATAAATGATACAAAAGATGCATTGTAGCCATTGCCTTCCTGATTTACTTCTTGCTGTTTTATTGAGATTATGTTACCATAATTAGATTGAAATACACACTGACACTACTAAGTGGTCCTTCAATAACTTAGGATATATCATAAAGATACAGTTTTTCAGTAAATTAATTTCCCCTCAAAACATTGAAAAATGGGATGAGCCACTTTGTGTGTGTTATCTTAGAACAGAAAATATGTTATGAATTGGACAAGCAAAAATGTTTCAGGCATTACCCTTTGCCAGTGTAATACTTTAACTGGCCATATTTACCTTTATACCATGCCACAGAAAATACAGCCAATCAGAATGCAGGAAAGCCGTTGTATATTCGTCAGTATTCCACTGTACCTTCCCATCGATCAGAGCCATTTAAGTGTCTCACACCCACCTTACAATCTGGCCACTGTGTTTTCTAAGGCATGGCATAAAATACCGGTAGTTATGCAACCCTTTCTTGTGGTATAGTCGTGGAATATCCTGCTTGTCAGTTGTATTTTCTTGGCTTACATACTCGCCTAAAGGCTCATGAGTATACTGAAAAATACAAGTGACTCGTGGGATATTCCACGGTATACCACTCAAAAGCGTAGCATAACTAGTATGTATATCCATCATTTTAAAATATTGCTATTGACAATGCATGCAGTACAGAATATTTCTTCTTACTCTCTTTAATCCTGGTAATTTAATTTGTCTCATTTGAGTCTGTGCTGCTTGTCAGTTTTATTCTAAAATTGCTTCTTGGAATTACAGTACAATCTGTTGTTTTCACTTGTAGGGAAGAAAGGGCGCTCAACAGCTGGGAAACAAGGAGCTAAGAGCATGCTATCACTTGAATGTTCTGCATCATTGTTAAGAGCATTGTTCAGGTAATGGTTTTGTTTAAATGTATCTTTAGGTTACATGTATGTGCATGTAATTGACATGGTTGTATGTATGAATCACTCATTGTGATAAAGGAAAAGCTGTAAAAGCAGGAATGCTGCTGTAGACAATGTTTCTTGTGAAAAATAACAACAAATCATATGTGGCCTTAAACAAGCCTGTCTCATTTGCTGGGTACAGTGTAGTGCCAAGATGCTGAAATGACGTATTTGTCAAATAATATGATGGTAAAAGTGGAAAAATATTTACATTAAATTGCAAAGTTTAAGTGGTACTACAATGTATGATCAAAAAATTCCCTTGTCTTTTTCCTTCAGATTTTACTGTAAAAGCATGTTTGTTTGACACCTCATTTGCAAAAATTCAAGCTTCAAACTTTATCGAAAGGCTGTTTTCTTTGAGTGCAAGTTTAGGATTTCACTGTCCGCAATTGTTCATGGTCAAAACTGACTTAAGAGGGTTGGACCAAGAATAAGATGAGGTCAAAGACTCACTAGCTTAAAGTTGCAGGGTGTAAATGCAGCTTATATTGTAAATGCAAAACATGAGTTCAAAAGTCTTAAAGTTCGAAACTCCTGTGCTGCATATTAATTTAGGTGCATGCACACGCATTGCATTTTTGAACTAGTGAGTCTTTGACGTCATCTTATCCTCGATCCAGCTCTCTCAAGATTTTAAAGTTACTAATGACGGACCATCAATTAAGAAAATTTCAGTTAGATGGGTGTCTTTTTGAAATGAAGGCGTAAAAATTTGGTTACTTAGTGGTTCAGTTACATAGTTTTGAAATACGTGTATAAAGAAAACGTAGAATTAATTTTTGGTTGCAGTAGCACTTTAAAGCAACATTTTTTTGTTATGTCATGTGTCAATTTATTTTTAGTGACACAGTTCCAAGTCACGAGCA
Organism: Platygyra sinensis; assembly: GCA_019787425.1. Taxonomy (NCBI): domain Eukaryota; kingdom Metazoa; phylum Cnidaria; class Anthozoa; order Scleractinia; family Merulinidae; genus Platygyra; species Platygyra sinensis. The sequence goes on along the minus strand of JAHPZR010055934.1, from coordinate 12,426 downwards.
AAGTCTAACTACATTGAGAGGTTCAAGAGATTTAGTCAAGTTTGCTTTAAATACAGCTCTTCAAAAACTCAAGGAGGTATAAAGGCAACATTTTTCTGTACTATTTTCATTGCTAGTATAATACTTGTTGTTTTACACCTTACATGATCCAAATTATTTTTAACTTTGTGACAAACAAAGCCTAGGATATGATTGATAGCTAGTACAGTAAGTCAAAATTGAGCCTGTAGTTGAAAATAATTCCACAGAGTTTGGATTATGTGGAAGAGGCAGTCAGTGCAATTTGAGATATACAAATGTATATGAGTCATATCTTAAGGGACCATATTTGATTGTTCATCTTGCACTATTCTAAAGAATTCACAAGTACATATAATGATTCTGTACTCTAGCTTTATGGGGTGAATATGAACTTGGACTGTCCAATCATAGTGCATACAATTCCTTGAACAGTTTGTAATGTATAATAATAACCTGTGAAGCATTAATCATTCTTTAGTATACCTGATTTGAATAAGTATTTGTTTTCTAGATCCATGATAATGCATTTTGCTCAGGACCAGGTGGTTCTAATAGAGAGAATGTTTACAAACATTGTTGTACTATTGGAAGGTAATTAATATTAATGCTTTTGATATTTGTAGTCATGTCAAGAGGAGCTGCTATAAACCCTGCTATTTTTCAGGGTGATAGACATTTCCACTGAAATAAATATCTGTGCTGTTGATGGCATTTACTACTATGAGCTCAGTTTTGCACTTACATGCAAAACAAATTTCTATCTGCATTCTCTTAAATATGCAACTCTCATACTGCAGGAGTTTCACCCCTATGAATGCAAGTCACCTTTATAAATTATTGGCTTGTTAAACTCTGATTGGAGTCCAGCATTTGTTGTTGTTTTGATTTATTTCTAGAGTGCTGTGGAAGCATTTGAGTGGGGAGAGTTGTTTACAGGAAGAGCAAGACAAGAAAGAAAAGGTACAACAAACAGAAAAAGCTCAAGAGAACAAATGTGAAGCGTTTTCCTCTATTTAAAGAACATTAGTATTGTTACATTAGTATTACTTACATATAAGAATAAAAAGACAAAATATTGTTTTCTTTACCCAGTTAATCTCTATTCTCCTAATTAAGGACATGGCCTACTTTTGTTAGTGCGCAAACGTGCTGCGCATCATGCAAGCCATGGTTTAAGCGTGCACGCGCTGGGGTTGACATTGACGCAATCAACTACGCCATCAAGCACACGACTAAAATTAAAGCAAAATTTTCCTACGGTGACCAAATCAATTTTAATAAACCTGTACTTAAACCAGGGAGACCAGAACAGCAGCATATCGCTAGCCACTAACTGTTAACGTCTTCCAGGTGAAAATTTAGCTGTTATCTTTCAAAAATTACAATGAAATCCAACTGCAAACATGTACCTGCAGATGGCGTAGTGCGCGCGCAGACACGTAAATGTCTTACTTACTGGGGAGGTGACAGGAAAAAATGTAACGGTCACTGTAAAAGTTCTCAAAAAAGATCAACAACTTTAAAAAACCCGTGGTTACCCCTACATTTTTTGTTGCGAAATGGAAGCGGCAAGCCTATTCAACATGTGATTAGTTTCTGGTCTTGGGCAAAAGGTATTTAGACTGTATTTTAGCTGAACCAGAGGAAGGCTGTCGGACGTTAAAAGCGATTTTGCAACGATTTTGTTAATAAAAACGTAACAAAAATGATTTTAATGTTACCATTTGCCATGTAGTTTAAAGATCTTTTTAAATGTGTTTGCCTTTCTGTATGTAACGGCGAATTCTAAGGAAATCTGTGAAGAAATATCGTTTCCTGCTTTTTTCAGAAAAATGCTGATGTCAGCATTTTTGTTGAGATTCAAGGCTAATTATCTTGAAAAAATGCATGGCACCCCTATTTTCCTTTGTGGATTCCAATAGCCCTGGCAAATTATCTACTTTTTCCACGTGGTCCTAACTTGGCGCAAAAACCTTTGTATTTAGTAGGCACCGTCCTTAAATGCCTTGAAAAATTGCCTGTGCTAACAGCAGAACTTCTAACCTTTTTTAGTTGACATAATATTCTTGTGATTGAAGAAAAGTTAAGCTCTGATAATCAAAGCACGATGACTGATTTTCCTCACTGTCTTGCCAAAGGGAATTTAGAAAAGCTTTTCTCTGTGCATGAATTGATTTGCTCTTGCTAAAGTTTGGGAGAACTTGCCCAAACTTTGACTTGTGTTTCTACAGTTCAATAAAAACACAAACCAGTGTGATCTTTTGATAAATGCTGTTAGCTATTGGAAGGGGGAGGGGAGTTTGGCATATTAGTAGAGTGATTGTAAGAGTCCTAGGTTTGCCAACTTTTAGTGTGCTTTGTAACCCTGTTGGGACCTTTGAAACTTCTTAGTCATCTCGACATGTAAATCAAAGTAATTCCCCAGAGTTACATGCAGTGAATGTATTAAGGTGGCTCAAAACAGTTACCAGCAAATTCCAAGACTTAGATTTTGATGTGTCGTTATAACCACTCTTTTTTAAAACTTTGCCAAAAGTTGCGTGTTATCCTGCTTATCAAAATTCTATAATAAAAAATTTCACCATGCCGTTTTTGAAATATGAGCGCTTAAAGCTGAAATTAAGGGTGTTTTTAGCAGGTCATTAAGTTTTGCTACTGTATGGTAACCTACTGTGTCACAAAAATAATACCAACGTGTTCTCCAGTGATTGGGCAGTTTTTTGATACAATGAATGTAGCATCAATTGATAAAGAGTGGTAATTATAACCCATCACAATCTACGTCTTGGAAAGTGCTGGAAACTGTTTTGAGCCACCTTAAGCTAATGACAATAATTATTCTTCTTTAGGGTAAGAAAGTCAACAGTTTGTGTGTAGAGGGATTTTGCTTGGTTGTTAACATCATGTGCTGCTGGTTTGCCCAGAAGTTGCCTCACTTCATGAATGTCATAGGTGAGTAGGAAAGCTATGAATCAAATGCCTTCATCCTACGGTGATGTTCACTGCTTTGTTTTGTGGGTGTCATCTGTAAGCACTTATGAGGTTAGGTTCCTTTTTGACCATCTTTGTTTATGTTTTCGAGACTCAAGTCAGGATGGCGATGGAGGTGCTGCAAATGATGCAAATAATCAAGAATCTGTTTACTCACAAATTAAGAAATTCCAGGTTGGTACAGTGTAGCATAAAGATTATTAAATATAATGCTGTGGGAATCATATTTCTTAACTTTTACATGAGTGATTGAAATATCTCTGTATATAGTTTAAAAGTGTTGCAGTATGGTGCATTGTGAACTCAGCTCAACAATATTTGGTCAATTTTTTTCCAGATTTCTGTTACCAAACTATCTTGCGAAAATGTGCTCAGTTGTCAAGAACATACATGCATACTGCTTAATGTAAAGTACATGTAGGCTATTGATGATGCACTATGCACATTTGCATGAGTAATATGTGAAACACAATGAACTGGGCTTCATCACTTAACCAAACACTAAGAAGAGGGTTGAAAATATGATCAGCAGATATCATGATAAGCTTTATGGGCTTTGATGTGTTTGAGGTCGTGCTCCTTGAGAATGTGGTACAGGTGTAAACCTGTGAACAAGCCGGCATCAAGCAAACAATTTCTTTGCATTTTTTTTTTGAGTTGGGATGTCATTAAGATGACTGGTCCTTTGGGAAACAGTGAGTTTTGTTTCTCCTCACCTTTGCCTTGGGAAGCATCGAGGCAGGCTTTTAGCAAGGATTTGAAAAGTGGCCGTCCAAAATGCGCTATTGGGCCTGCTCAAATGAAAAATTTATAAGGTAACATATGAAAAATAAAATGATTTTCTTCAATAAGTGGCGGTCCATGAGACGGCTGGACGCCCATATGGCTAAAAGCCTGATCGAGGGTCTCAAGGAAACAAAACTCTCTGTTTACCTTTGGGCAGGTCATTAAGTGCTTAATATATGTATGAACGATTTTAAAAAATCTATGCTTAGCAAATATGATCGTCATGGATATTATTTGCTTTGTTTGAATTTGAGAAGTTATTAATATTGTTTGAGAACCCACCTTGAACTCTTGAGAGCAACAGAATATAGTTCAAGACAGAGAGCATTGACGTAGCTTAAAGTAAATGACTTGCAAGGATATCCTAGGGATAGGGATTTGCACTGTGTTTCACACAAAGAGAAAAGTATCTGGTAGAGATGCTTTTATTGGATTTATTCAACATAGGTGTTGAAATTTTGTTTCAGCGCTTAATTGTGAGCATCATATCCTCACCTGATGAGGACAGCTACATGAGCATAAAAGACAGTCAGTCACTTGTAAATGTTATCTCGCTGTTGGCACATCATTTGGAGCCAGATGGACCACAGGTAGCAACTTCCAAATAATATGCTTCTCATTTTTATGGTTGGTGTTTATTTAAAGTGGAGAATTCTTAAAGTTATGTCCTTGAAAAAAATATATATACAGTTGAACCTTCCATAAGTGACCACCCAAAAATGTCAAGCCTAGGTGGTTACTTACTGGAGGTGGTCCCTTATGAGAGCTTAGACCATATTTGGTCAAAATTTTGCCTCATAAGCATTTGGCAATTTTAAGACTTTTAAGGTCGTCTGTTTTAACCTAAATCGAATAAGATCATTTATCGGCCCAAATTTTGCTTGTTAGAGACTTACAATTACATAGGTCAATTTGACACGAATATGAAGAAAAGGCAAAGCTTCTGAAAAATTGCGGTGCTCTTTAAGATTGATAGAGTACAGTGTATGTGCATTTTTTCTTTAAATTTTTAAATGTTTCATTCATGTCAAAAGTCATGATCAATTTTGTTAAAAACTCCGGTACTTCCCAGAAATGCAATAATATTACTACACCTTATCCAATTTTCGTCCTATTATCTGTTAAGTA
>JAHPZR010055933.1:65000-77004 GCA_019787425.1 Platygyra sinensis | reverse complement strand
GGCCTTATAATTCTCTCGATTTGCTGCCTCCTGTTAGCTTAGCTTTGACCGTCGACGGGAGGAGTACCTTGGGTTAGGTGGGGGGGCCTCCGAGTCCCTACAGGGGGAGGGCAGGGTGGGTGGAAAATGGCCTGGAGTGCATTTGACTTTTCCAGGCTATCTTTTGCTAAATCAGGACAGATTACTGCAGGGAATATTCCCTGACACTCTAAAAGACACCCAGAAATGGACAGAGCACTCGGTCATTCGCTGTCTGGCACCTGCCAGGCTGAATTTGGCTGTTGGTTTAACCATTTCCTGCCACAATCTGTCCTGATTTGACAAAACGTGGACTCCGGAATCCGGGCTTGAAGGTCGACGATAGTCGACCTTCAAGCCAGTGGCGTCGAAAAAAATTGAGGGGGGGCTGCGTCATGCACCATTGGGGCAGTTAGCCCAGGCCTTGGTCTAGCCACCCTAGGGAGCACAGGCTCAGGTGTTGAATTTCAGGCCCGCTAGGGGGGGTGGGTTTGTTCAGTGTTTTGCCTTGTTTCAACAAAGACTTTTGCTCTGCCTTAAGGGTCAGTACTGGTTCTTGACTTTGCTTATTGGCAGCTGGCCTTAGAAGCCGGCTGCCTCCTGTTAGCTTAGCTTTGACCGTCGACGGGAGGAGTACCTTGGGTTAGGTGGGGGGGCCTCCAGTCCCTACAGGGGGAGGGCAGGGTGGGGGAAAATGGCCTGGAGTGCATTTGACTTTCCCAGGCTATCTTTTGCTAAATCAGGACAGATATAGTTTTCTGGTGTTATGAAAGAAGTAATGTAAGTATGGTACGTTTTACGTAGCAATCAAAGGTACCTACCCCACCCGCTCAAAACAAGGCTAATTAATTAATTGAAATTAATTAATTAAACAAACATTAAAGTTTACACCTTATTGCCATATTGCGTTAGCGGCGTCAACCCCCAAACCATCCCAATAGTGCACTCTGCACTAAAAATGGCGGGCTTGTACCTTTGTCGTGGTTTAGAGCCCCGGCCAAACGATCGCAACATGCCAACGCAACATATCGCAACATTGTTGGGCGCAACATGTTGCGTGCGTTTGGCCACCGTGTTGCGACATGTTGGGTGTTGTTGGCTCAGATTTGACCATTTTCAAATTGAGCCAACAACCCCCAACATGTCGCAGCACGGTGGCCAAACGCACGCAACATGTTGCGCCCAACAATGTTGCGATATGTTGCGTTGGCATGTTGCGATCGTTTGGCCGGGGCTTAACAAGGGAGCGAAAGCTGCTGACACCCTTTATGCTGGTACTACCTTCGCTTTGCTCGCTGGAAATCTGCGCCGCAAAATCCCTGGCGAAGGAGAATTTTTCAAATCCGAGATCTTCCAGCATTTGAGAAGGGCTCTAAACAGTGACTTGTGGTTGTCACAAAGCGACGATCGCGAATGTCAGAGCTCTCTTCTTGAGGCTACTCTGAGAAGTAGCGAAGAATGCAACTATGCTACGGATGATCTAGCACCAGCTGACTCAGGGCCTATAAAACCCTCCTCCGCAGGCCTCTCAAATCGTCCGCCGAAAAGTCCGCCAAAAAGTCCGCCAAAAAGTCCGCCAAAAGATGATGAAAGCCCGCCAAAATGTTCGACTCCTACCAGCACGAGTAATTCGTCAACTTTGAGTTCACCTTTGTCGAGTTCATCGTCTCCAGATGGTTCTTTGTCATCAGTGTCCGATATAGAAGGTTCTTGCTTTGCCCCTCTAACCAAGAAAAGGAAGATCAGAAAAAAAGTGGAAACTGTGATGGAAAGCATCACTACTGTATGCTCAGGCCATGATGAGACATTGAGCGAAATGATAGCACAGTGTTGCTTGTTCCAGAGGAAAGACAATTTCGATGGGAGAAAAATTGTACGTAACATTTTTGAACGAGTTGAAAAGGATCATGGTGTGCGAAAAACCTTCGAGGAGCTAGTACCTGAGGAGCTTTGGCGAAAAAGGGTGGATGAAATGTGTCCTCCAGATTGGATTCTCCTCCTAACTAAGCTAGAATCACGCATTTCTGATGAGGGTTGGCAGACGTTTCTGAACAGAACCAAACTTGGGAAAAGTGGGGTAAGTCGCTCAGTCTCAGGTTTTTCAAACCCTTGTTTTTTTTATCCAATTTGATTTATCTACTCAGTAAATATCAGCGCGGACTGTGACAAGCAAGTGTTTTGCATACTTTATTTCCGGAATACGCAACAGAAACGAGGGGAAATAAGTGCAAGGCAGTTTTCTACAGGTATAAACAAATTGGCATGCGAAGTTTGGAGCTGTTTTGGCCATTTTCGATTTTAGCAAAAAATCAAGGGGACGTTCTTGCCCGCGGCCTTTCAATTATGCATCAGTATAGCAAATTCAGTGTTTTTAGTCAGCTCATGTATTTACATGAGTGTGCTTAAAGTATACTTAAAGTATAATTTTTGTTAAGTATACTTGAAGTATACTTCAGATAAAGTATAGTTGAAGTATACTTTTTAGGTGACCAAAAGTATACTACTTTAAGTATACTTCTCTAAGTATACTTAAAATATACTTTAAGTACAAATTAAGTATACTTTTCTAGTTGTTTAAAAGTATACTTAAAGTATACTACATTCCTGCAAGGGCAGTTTACTCTCTTTCAATTTTGCAATCCTTGTCTGAGAAGCATCTACCAATAATTTTATTTTGCTCAGTACATGTACAATGTAGATGACATATGAACAGACAAACCCAAAATATTTTAAGAATATGTTTAGGTATAAAACAACAATTTTTAGTTTTGCACAATGTTTTAGCAGGAATTTCTCCCTTCTTCATTTTAGAATATTGAGCAGTGACTGAAATTATGATCTTCAATGTGACAATCAAATTAAATAAAAGATCTAGTTGTAAAAAATAGAAAAAGTATAGTGAGGCTATATTCACCTTCCATTTATGTTGGCCTTACTCAGAGATACTAAAATGCTCCAGGCAAACAGCATGGGTACCAAGATCACATGAACAACCCTATAGGAAAAACTGCCGGAGTATTTGAAAGCTGAAGACTTGGATTTACTTGTGCATGTACTAGCAGTTTTAATAAACAAAATATCTTATGACAACCTAAAAAATTTGCCATCTGGCATGATGCATGCATGTGCAACAGCTCACAAACTGAAACAGTTATGTCACTCTGAAGTCATCTTTTAATTAACTATCAATTAACTCTGGTTTAAAAATTAAATAATCTAAAAGCATACAATAAACAAATATAGTATATAGTGTATCAAAATCTTTGTGCTAATTGGGGACACTATAAATAAACTGCACTAATTCAAAAGTAATGTTAACATGCCCTCTAAGGTAAATAACTTAGGACATACCCTTATGGCTTTGCATATAAAACAGAACTCAACATCAACGCCTTGTTTGCCAAGTTTGAAATTCTCGACATCATCTTTCACAAGTAACAGATACAATGCCTTTAAGTCCAGTATAACTAAAAAAAATTAATACTTGTTAGAAAATTGTCGATAATATTATTAATAATGAATGTTTACTGTTGATCTTTGTTACCTTCACTCGTCAGATGATGTTGAGTGGTAATAATGATCAGCATTAAAACATAGTTCAGTCTGCATCAGGGTAAGAAGTAAACATTTAGCATGATGTCATGAGGAGTCTTTCTACTCCCCTCTGTATCCTAGTCCCCTGGTATTATATTTACCAGTTTATACACCTGGACAGAGAGAGGCACTATGAGAGTAGTGCCTTGCCCAAGAACACAGTATACCTGTTATGACCATGACAACAGCTAACTATTGGACTGTTATATCTCCCAAACTATCAACAACACCATTTGACTAATTTCAATTCTTAATACCTTTAAACTTCACAGTGTATGTCTTCCCATCCACAAAAATGCCATTTTTCTTCAGTGCATCCTTTTGCCTGTTTACATCCATAATCAACTTTTTCAGGCTTGTCCTTGAGATATAAAATAAAACATTTTGTTCATATTAGGAAAGCTTACCTGCAGACCTTTAATATGTTTTCAAGTTTCAAGTTTCAAGTTTATTAAATCTTCCAAAAGAATTAGTTACAGTGAACACCGCCTGCAAATAGCGAGCTAATCTAGGCAGGCGGTTGTTAAGGACACACGAACACGAATTACTAGATGAAGGCGTTAAAAAAGTCGAGTTTGAATACATTATTTGCCAAGAGAGGAAAAAAGTGATGAAATCACAGCTTAATCAGCCTAATCAAAGCTTGGAAACAATTCTTAGGATAGTGACTATAGTTAAATTACCAATCACTAATATCAGCTACAACACTATATTTTCTGAGGTTCTTAGTACTGTACGCTATTATTCATAATAATAAGTTGTTAACTTAACACTAATAGAATACATGTACTACCCTGAGTTTTCCACAAGGTTAGGGAATTGTCAACAAGGTGTAATAGGTGACCTCTAGGACACTTAATCTTGCATGTACAAAAGTGGATAAAAGAATCTATGAGAGTCTATACTAGAGTGGTTGCAATGAGAGCTTTGACTGCAGACTCTTTAGTCACCTACGGAATGGAACCAAGTTGAATTGTTTCAATTTCGAGATTTTTTTCCCTGTTGACAGTAAGGCACATAATCATGGCCCACCACTGAATAGACAGCAATGGGAGAACAAATCAAATTTGACTGCAGGAGCAAAACTATGATGTATACTATTTAAAAAAAATACTGACCTGTCCTCTTTACAATTAGCAATTGCTAATGGGCACACCGATTTACAACTTTGATTGGAAAGGAATGGTGTTTCCTTGGGGACCACCCCAACTAAAACCTGATTTCAACCTAAAAATTCAACCAGAATGGGATTTTATGCAAGTGAGGATGCATGCTACCTCCCCATTATAAAAATACATTGATCAACTCCTTCTCTTTCTATATCCTAGATTAGAATCTTGAGCAATATATGTACAAATATATCCACTCTACCTCACCAACTATTACAGTGAGGACACTCGAACCGTGAACACTTGATATTTGTTTGTACATTTTTTTATTGACTATAGAATGCGGGCTCGACCTTTTGATAAGAGTATTTAATGTTTTTACACTTACAAAATGCGAAACATGTAACACTATACATCATAAGAAGAACCATTATTAAATTTTCTTAATTGTCAAAAAAAAACATGTACAGAAAAATGTCAAGTGTTCACGGTTCGAGTGTCCTCACTGTAATAGTTGGTGAGGTAGAGTGGATATATTTGTACATATATTGCTCAAGATTCTAATCTAGGATATAGAAAGAGAAGGAGTTGATCAATGTATTTTTATAATGGGGAGGTAGCATGCATCCTCACTTGCATAAAATCCCATTCTGGTTGAATTTTTAGGTTGAAATCAGGTTTTAGTTGGGGTGGTCCCCAAGGAAACACCATTCCTTTCCAATCAAAGTTGTAAATCGGTGTGCCCATTAGCAATTGCTAATTGTAAAGAGGACAGGTCAGTATTTTTTTTTAAATAGTATACATCATAGTTTTGCTCCTGCAGTCAAATTTGATTTGTTCTCCCATTGCTGTCTATTCAGTGGTGGGCCATGATTATGTGCCTTACTGTCAACAGGGAAAAAAATCTCGAAATTGAAACAATTCAACTTGGTTCCATTCCGTAGGTGACTAAAGAGTCTGCAGTCAAAGCTCTCATTGCAACCACTCTAGTATAGACTCTCATAGATTCTTTTATCCACTTTTGTACATGCAAGATTAAGTGTCCTAGAGGTCACCTATTACACCTTGTTGACAATTCCCTAACCTTGTGGAAAACTCAGGGTAGTACATGTATTCTATTAGTGTTAAGTTAACAACTTATTATTATGAATAATAGCGTACAGTACTAAGAACCTCAGAAAATATAGTGTTGTAGCTGATATTAGTGATTGGTAATTTAACTATAGTCACTATCCTAAGAATTGTTTCCAAGCTTTGATTAGGCTGATTAAGCTGTGATTTCATCACTTTTTTCCTCTCTTGGCAAATAATGTATTCAAACTCGACTTTTTTAACGCCTTCATCTAGTAATTCGTGTTCGTGTGTCCTTAACAACCGCCTGCCTAGATTAGCTCGCTATTTGCAGGCGGTGTTCACTGTAACTAATTCTTTTGGAAGATTTAATAAACTTGAAACTTGAAACTTGAAAACATATTAAAGGTCTGCAGGTAAGCTTTCCTAATATGAACAAAATGTTTTATTTTATATCTCAAGGACAAGCCTGAAAAAGTTGATTATGGATGTAAACAGGCAAAAGGATGCACTGAAGAAAAATGGCATTTTTGTGGATGGGAAGACATACACTGTGAAGTTTAAAGGTATTAAGAATTGAAATTAGTCAAATGGTGTTGTTGATAGTTTGGGAGATATAACAGTCCAATAGTTAGCTGTTGTCATGGTCATAACAGGTATACTGTGTTCTTGGGCAAGGCACTACTCTCATAGTGCCTCTCTCTGTCCAGGTGTATAAACTGGTAAATATAATACCAGGGGACTAGGATACAGAGGGGAGTAGAAAGACTCCTCATGACATCATGCTAAATGTTTACTTCTTACCCTGATGCAGACTGAACTATGTTTTAATGCTGATCATTATTACCACTCAACATCATCTGACGAGTGAAGGTAACAAAGATCAACAGTAAACATTCATTATTAATAATATTATCGACAATTTTCTAACAAGTATTAATTTTTTTTAGTTATACTGGACTTAAAGGCATTGTATCTGTTACTTGTGAAAGATGATGTCGAGAATTTCAAACTTGGCAAACAAGGCGTTGATGTTGAGTTCTGTTTTATATGCAAAGCCATAAGGGTATGTCCTAAGTTATTTACCTTAGAGGGCATGTTAACATTACTTTTGAATTAGTGCAGTTTATTTATAGTGTCCCCAATTAGCACAAAGATTTTGATACACTATATACTATATTTGTTTATTGTATGCTTTTAGATTATTTAATTTTTAAACCAGAGTTAATTGATAGTTAATTAAAAGATGACTTCAGAGTGACATAACTGTTTCAGTTTGTGAGCTGTTGCACATGCATGCATCATGCCAGATGGCAAATTTTTTAGGTTGTCATAAGATATTTTGTTTATTAAAACTGCTAGTACATGCACAAGTAAATCCAAGTCTTCAGCTTTCAAATACTCCGGCAGTTTTTCCTATAGGGTTGTTCATGTGATCTTGGTACCCATGCTGTTTGCCTGGAGCATTTTAGTATCTCTGAGTAAGGCCAACATAAATGGAAGGTGAATATAGCCTCACTATACTTTTTCTATTTTTTACAACTAGATCTTTTATTTAATTTGATTGTCACATTGAAGATCATAATTTCAGTCACTGCTCAATATTCTAAAATGAAGAAGGGAGAAATTCCTGCTAAAACATTGTGCAAAACTAAAAATTGTTGTTTTATACCTAAACATATTCTTAAAATATTTTGGGTTTGTCTGTTCATATGTCATCTACATTGTACATGTACTGAGCAAAATAAAATTATTGGTAGATGCTTCTCAGACAAGGATTGCAAAATTGAAAGAGAGTAAACTGCCCTTGCAGGAATGTAGTATACTTTAAGTATACTTTTAAACAACTAGAAAAGTATACTTAATTTGTACTTAAAGTATATTTTAAGTATACTTAGAGAAGTATACTTAAAGTAGTATACTTTTGGTCACCTAAAAAGTATACTTCAACTATACTTTATCTGAAGTATACTTCAAGTATACTTAACAAAAATTATACTTTAAGTATACTTTAAGCACACTCATGTAAATACATGAGCTGACTAAAACACTGAATTTGCTATACTGATGCATAATTGAAAGGCCGCGGGCAAGAACGTCCCCTTGATTTTTTGCTAAATCGAAAATGGCCAAAACAGCTCCAAACTTCGCATGCCAATTTGTTTATACCTGTAGAAAACTGCCTTGCACTTATTTCCCCTCGTTTCTGTTGCGTATTCCGGAAATAAAAGTATGCAAAAACACTTGCATTGGTCACAGTCCGCGCTGATATTTACTGAGTAGATAAATCAAATTGGATAAAAAAAACAAACAAACAAAAGTTTGAAAAACTGAGACTGAGCGACTTACCCCACTTTTCCCAAGTTTGGTTCTGTTCAGAAACGTCTGCCAACCCTCATCAGAAATGCGTGATTCTAGCTTAGATAGGAGGAGAATCCAATCTGCTGGAGGACACATTTCATCGACCCTTTTTCGCCACAGCTCCTCAGGTACTAGCTCCTCGAAGGTTTTTCGCACACCATGATCCTTTTCAACTCGTTCAAAAATGTTACGTACAATTTTTCTCCCATCGAAATTGTCTTTCCTCTGGAACAAGCAACACTGTTATTTCACTCTATGTCTCATCATGGCCTGAGCATACAGTAGTGATGCTTTCCATCACAGTTTCCACTTTTTTCTGATCTTCCTTTTCTTGGTTAGAGGGGCAAAGCAAGAACCTCCTATATCGGACACTGATGACAAAAGAACCATCTGGAGACGATGAACTCGACAAAGGTGAACTCAAAGTTGACGAATTACTCGTGCTGGTAGGAGTCGAACATTTTGGCGGGCTTTCATCATCTTTTGGCGGACTTTTCGGAGCACGATTTGAGAGATCTGCAGAGGAGGGTTTTATAGGCCCTGAATCAGCGGGTGCTAGATCATCCCTGGCATAATTGCATCTGTCGCTACTTCCCAGAGTAGCCTCAAGAAGAGAGCTCTGACATTCGCGATCGTCGCTTTGTGACAACCACAAGTCACTGTTTAGAGCCCTTCTCAAATGCCGGAAGATCTCGGATTTGAAAAATTCTCCTTCGCCAGGGTTTTTGCGGCGCAGATTTCCAGCGAGCAAAGCGAAAGTAGTACCAGCATAAAGGGTGTCAGCAGCTTTCGCTCCCTTGTTAAGCCCGGCCAAACGATCGCAACATGCCAACGCAACATATCGCAACATTGTTGGGCGCAACATGTTGCGTGCGTTTGGGCCACCGTTGCTGCGACATGTTGGGGGTTGTTGGCTCAATTTGAAAATGGTCAAATCTGAGCCAACAACACCAACATGTCGCAACACGGTGGCCAAACGCACGCAACATGTTGCGCCCAACAATGTTGCGATATGTTGCGTTGGCATGTTGCGATCGTTTGGCCGGGCTCTAAACCACGACAAAGGTACAAGCCCGCCATTTTTAGTGCAGAGTGCACTATTGGGATGGTTTGGGGGTGACGCCGCTAACGCAATATGGCAATAAGGTGTAAACTTTAATGTTTGTTTAATAATTAATTTCAATTAATTAATTAGCCTTGTTTTGAGCGGGTGGGGTAGGTACCTTTGATTGCTACGTAAAACGTACCATACTTACATTACTTCTTTCATAACACCAGAAACTATATCTGTCCTGATTTAGCAAAAGATAGCCTGGAAAGTCAAATGCACTCCAGGCCATTTTCCCCCACCCTGCCCTCCCCCTGTAGGGACTGGAGGCCCCCCCACCTAACCCAAGGTACTCCTCCCGTCGACGGTCAAAGCTAAGCTAACAGGAGGCAGCCGGCTTCTAAGGCCAGCTGCCAATAAGCAAAGTCAAGAACCAGTACTGACCCTTAAGGCAGAGCAAAAGTCTTTGTTGAAACAAGGCAAAACACTGAACAAACCCACCCCCCCCTAGCGGGCCTTAAATTCAACACCTGAGCCTGTGCTCCCTAGGGTGGCTAGACCAAGGCCTGGGCTAACTGCCCCAATGGTGCATGACGCAGCCCCCCCTCAATTTTTTTCGACGCCACTGGCTTGAAGGTCGACTATCGTCGACCTTCAAGCCCGGATTCCGGAGTCCACGTTTTGTCAAATCAGGACAGATTGTGGCAGGAAATGGTTAAACCAACAGCCAAATTCAGCCTGGCAGGTGCCAGACAGCGAATGACCGAGTGCTCTGTCCATTTCTGGGTGTCTTTTAGAGTGTCAGGGAATATTCCCTGCAGTAATCTGTCCTGATTTAGCAAAAGATAGCCTGGAAAAGTCAAATGCACTCCAGGCCATTTTCCCCCACCCTGCCCTCCCCCTGTAGGGACTGGAGGCCCCCCCACCTAACCCAAAGTACTCCTCTCGTCGACGGCCAAAGCTAAGCTAACAGGAGGCAGCTGGCTTCTAAGGCCAGCTGCCAATAAGCAAAGTCAAGAACCAGTACTGACCCTTAAGGCAGAGCAAAAGTCTTTGTTGAAACAAGGCAAAACACTGAACAAACCCACCCTCCCTAGCGGGCCTTAAATTCAACACCTGAGCCTGTGCTCCCTAGGGTGGCTAGACCAAGGCCTGGGCTAACTGCCCCAATGGTGCATGACGCAGCCCCCCCTCAATTTTTTTCGACGCCACTGGCTTGAAGGTCGACTATCGTCGACCTTCAAGCCCGGATTCTGGAGTCCACGTTTTGTCAAATCAGGACAGATATATGGTTCCAATATTCTCTTGTTATCCTTGTGGTACTATTCCGCTCTTAAGAACAAAAACAATTTGCTTGAAGCGCATGCGCAGCTTGATTAGCATTAGTGTTAACTATATGTTACGTAAACGATACGTTTCATACACAATTACACTTGAACGTTAAGTGCTTTTCCTTGTGGTAGAACACAACATGTAAGACGCATGC
This sequence comes from Platygyra sinensis, assembly GCA_019787425.1. NCBI lineage: Eukaryota > Metazoa > Cnidaria > Anthozoa > Scleractinia > Merulinidae > Platygyra > Platygyra sinensis. Next base: position 66,317 of record JAHPZR010055933.1, on the reverse strand, counting down.
GCTCTAGCACTGTCAGGATGATACAATCCGTTCTCGAGTTCAGCATTCATGCGTGCGATACCACACTCCTCTTAACGGGCGATAGCAGTTATATTTCAGGTAATGTCAGTTTTCCTTTTAAGTGCAAAGAAGGCTTTTGTGACAGCGTATCGTTTGGAATCATCCCTAGCTCGGTTAAAAAATGTTGTGTGCTATTTTCAAACTATTTCGTGTTTGCTAAGCTTTAAAGAGGGAAACGAATGGATCTCCTCAGCCGTCTGTTTATTTTCTCGCCCCATGAAAGAGAACAAGAAGTTCACAAATGTATTCACCCTAAACATTTCCGAGTTACAAATGTAGCGACATTAAAAAGTACACGGTAGTAATGTCGTGACAAACGTGCTATTCCGAGACACGACGCGACTATTTGATAATTAAATTAGTAACTGTTTATGGATGATATGAAAATTTGCCTCTTGAATGAAACAAAATCATTCCTCTTCCATTTTTTTCATAAGTTAATAACATTAGTTCATTTTTCTCCAGCAGGAAAAAAGCCAGCATATTTTCCTTTATATGTTTTTGGGAAAACAAGGGTATCATGTTACAAACTTTGCGAGGAAAACAAAAGTATCAAGTTACAAATGTTGGCGTTGAAAAAATAAAATTATCACGTCTGCTAGTTCAACGTATCAATGAATTAAAAATAAACGAAATTCAACGTAAAACACCACAGTAAAATTTAAAACCTTCTTGACAAACAGTAATTGTAAGTTATTTTTGGGCCTTGAACTAACAAGTTACACACAGGCAGCTGATGACTCAAAATGTACTTACAGTCCAGCATAACACTCTGCACTATCTGAGATTGTCTCACTAGTTGTCCTCAAGGTCGCCAATGTTGACGCGGCAAACTTCCTCGGGAAACACTGAGTTCAAATATGCCATTACCGCAGAATTTTCTCGGAGGGATCACGCATAACTCATCGTTTAAGGCGAACCAAGTCTTCTGCTTATCCAAGAATGGCGAGAAAATTCGACGAAACATTGTCAGAACGGCGAATGAGATCGCCGGAGCGATCCACGAAGATTGAATGACTTTTAGCGCGCTTCCCGAATTCATATTTACCGCGAGAATAGATTATAGCCAAAAATAGTCTGATCCAATTTAGTATTAGCTAGAAATTAACTCGACATATCTGCTAAGTTTCACCACTTGTACATTTCAACATTGACAAAGGCGGTTTTCCCCTGTCCAAAAGGTGTTCAAAAGAATGCGTAAAACCAATGGGCGCTTTCCATCCGACCAAAAATTCCGGAAATTCCGGGTTTGGGAGC